>PVJH01020994.1:0-39556 GCA_004026705.1 Nesogale talazaci
CTTCCATGACCCCGTGGTGAAGGGGTGGGCTGGGGACCCTGCAAGGGCTTGAGTTGTGTCCTCTGAGATGTTCTTTGAGTTTGAAAGACCAAGCGCAGTCAGAAGGACCAAGACGGGGCTGTAGGATGGACGGGGTAAGACTCCCAACTCTGTTCTCATAGGACAATTCCTGGCTTCCTTCAAAAAACAAACAAACAAACGCAGGGATCCTTGTGATGGGAAGATAGTCCTTGCAACTTCCCGGCCCTTCCCTTGACAATTCAAGCTTCCATTTCTTTGAAACTTCTTGCTAATTGGCCTTTATGGTTGTCCTGGATCCTTTGAGGAAATTGGTCAAGAGGACCCCTTTGGTCTCCGAAAACAGTCATCACAATCTTCTGCTGAGCTCTCCACCTTGGATTGAAGGGGTTTAGCAGATCTCCTGGAGAGCCAGCATTGTGATTGGACCTTGCAGTGCTTTGAAGGCACCCTGAGAAGACAAACTTATGCCAGTCCCTGAGAGGACCTGTCTGCAGCCACCTGCAATGGATGGCAGAAACGGTTATAAACACGTCCTGTTTGCAACAGACGGTGCCTGTCTGAACCAGAACCTGAGCAGTGCCTTTTTTTTTTTTTTACTTTCCTTTCATGTATTGACATTCTAGCCCCTCCACCTATGTCTGTGACCCTGTTTGGAAACAGGGATATTTGTGTGTGTGTCACAGCAGTGAGGTCATAAAGGTGTGGCGGAGATGGCGTCTGAGTTACAGAAGACCACAATGACACAGAGACACATTTTGGGAGAGACAGATCCTGGAAGAGGATCCTCTGCAAGCCAAGTAGCCCAGAACACCCGGGGGGTTACTGGCAAGACAAGGAGGAAATCAACCAGGAAGGAAATGACCAGGAAGAAATATATAAGGAAGAAAATGATCAGGAAGAAATATATAAGAAAGGAACTCGCAAGGAAGGAAGGAATCAACCAGGAAGGACCTGATGAGGAAGGAATCGAAAGGGAAGGAACTAGCAAGAGAATTGACAGAGAAGGAACTGACAAAAGAATCGACAAAAAAGGAACTGACAAGAGAATTGACAAAGAAGGAACTGACGAGGAAGGAGGAACAGACAGACAAGGAACCAAGGAAGGAAGGGAAAAGGAAGGAGCCAACCCAGCTAAGACTCAAATCCGAAGCCTTCACCTCCTGAACTATGAGAACAGGACACAGGTTCCTTCAATCTACGTGTGGCATTTGTGTTACAGTCACACAAGGACGCGAAGACCAACTTCCTGAGGTCAACCAACACTAAGAAGCCAGCTCTGCCTAGGGTGAACCCACTGAGGTTTGCTGCTGGCCTGCAGGCTGCTGGGCCAGCACCAGCGATACCACATAGTGTCTCAGCGCCATGGGGAAGGATGTCCAGCCTCCCTGACAAATAGCTGGCCAGACAGGGGGCTAGGGGTCAGTATCCATGGGAGAGGGCACTGTCCATGGGGAATGATTTCAAGTCTTCCCCCAGGCGTTGCCCATTAGTGGTAGACCCTACACAGAGTGAGTGGACACCGGCCAGTCCCTGGCTCACATTCTCCATCAGGGACAAAGCTGGGTACTTCCCTCCTGTCTGTAGGGTCCCACTGGGATCCTGGTCAGGAGTGGGTGTGGCCAGCCACCTGCCCAGGACCCCGGGGAGAGGGGACACCAGACAGCACTGGGACCAGAGTGCTCTCTAGTAGACAGCAACTGCCCCTCCGTTTCGCTCGCTTTCACCTGTCATGTTTACCAGGTGAACTGGCCCATGCACACAGCTGCCCGCTCAGTGAATCCTAACAAAAACAACATCACATTCCCAACGGGCCTTGAAAGGCGTCCCCATTCCAAACTCTCCAAATCGTGCTGCCAGGGAGTCTGTCCAACTCACAGCACCGCCCCCCCTTCCCCATGGTTTCCAAGACTATCACCACTGATGGGAGTAGAAAACCCCGTATTCCCCCACAGAGCTGCCGGTGGTTTCAAATGGCCGACCCTGCAGTCGCAGCCAAAGGCCTCCCCACCACAAGGTTTAAAAAACATACCTTCGTTTTCCTTCGGTGTTCATACAGTTTTATTTAAAGTGCTCCTGTGCTATGGAAATCGATTTGGTGATATCGAAAACACATGAAAATTGAGTTGCCATATGACCTAGCAATCCCCCCCACTGGGAATATACCCAGAAGAGGCAAGACGTAAGCCATGGCTAGACATCTGGGCTCCAATGTTCATCGTGGCACAGCTAACAACTGCAAGGAGTTGGAAACAACCCAAATTCCCATCCACTGATGAATGGATTTAAAAACTGTGATACATACATACAATGGAGTGCTCTGCATTGCAGAAAAGCAGTGATGAACGCATGAAGCTCACCACTGCATGGGTAGCGGGATAACAGAGTACTAACCCACCCAACGGAGGGGGTGGGTATTGCTTATATCTCCACAGGGAAAGGGGAACCAGGCTTTAGCCTGGAGCCCCAAAGATGTGAGTACGGTATACCAGCATGAAGCAGGGACCCAGCAGAGGGGTCTAAGGGGCAGCCCCAATCCCAGCTATGTGGACAGCTGCCCGCAGCAGATGGACATTGAGACTCCACTCAAGCCCTCCCTCAAAGCAAGAACATTTTGTTCCAGTAAGCTGGCATTGCATGATGCTCACCTTCCAGACATGATTGTTTGAAGATAAAGTGGGTGCATAAATAAATGTGGTAAAGAAAGCAGATGGTGCCCGGCTATCAAAAGATATAGTGGCTGAGGTCTTAAGGCTTGAAGGTAAACAAGCTGCCATCTAGCTCAGAAGCAACAAAGCCCGCGTGGAAGAAGCACACCAGCCTGTGTGACCATGAGGTGTCAAAGGGATCAGGTATCAGGCATCAAGGAACAAAAAATCATATCATTGTGAAAAAGGGGGAGTGGAAAGTTGGGACCCAAAGCTCATCTGTAGGCACCTTAACATCACTTTACAGAAGAGTTGTGGGAAGGAGAGGAACCAGTCAGGATACATGTAACAATGATGATACATACAACTTTCCTCTCGTTCTTTAATGCTTTCTTCGCCCCCTCCCCCCCCCCCACTATCATGATCCCAATTCTACCTTACAGATCTGGCTAGACCAGAGGATGTACAGTGGTACAGATAGGAACTGAAAATACAGGGAATCCAGGGCAGCTGATCCCCACAGGACCAGTGGTGAGAGTGGCCATACTGGGAGGGTGGAGGGAAGGTGGGGTAGAAAAGGGGAACCAATCACAAGGATCTACATAGAACCTCCTCCCTGGGGGACAGAACAGAAAAGTGGGTGAAGGGAGATGTTGGACAGTATAAGATATGACATAATAGTGATACTTTATAATTTACCAAGGGTTTGTGAGGGTGGGGAGGGAGAGGAAAGAAACAAGGAGCTGATACCAAGGGCTTAAGTAGAAAGCAAATGTGTTGGAAATGATGATGACAACAAATGCACAAATGTGATTGACACAATGGGTGGATGGATGGATGGGTGGATGGATGGATGGATGGGTAGATGGATGGATGAATGGATGGATGGAAGGATGGGTGGATGGATGGATGGATGGATGGATAGATGAATGGATGGACTGACTGTGATAAGAATAGTACCAGCCCCCAATGAAATGATTTTTTTATAAATAAATAAAGTTCTCCCATGGTCCAATCTTTCTGGGACAGGCATCTAGCGCTGGGCTGTTAGTTAAGAATCTGAATGCCTGTCCTTTGGTGGCCAGCCAGTGGCTTTTGCCAGCCCCACTTACCTTCTCTGTCCCTCACTGACCTGAAATGCCCCGAGATGCCAGAGAACCCGGGTCCTGTGTGGGGTGTTGAGGGGGCACCCTGTTTGGTAAGATCATGAATAGAGAAGCGATGGCCATGGATAGGGCCATCTGCTTTCATGTCCTCTCTTAGCCTCTACCACAAAGGAGCTAGAGCAGAGACAATACGGAAGGCTCTGGACTAGGTGGACGGACGGCCATGCTGCCACCATGGGCTCGGGCATAGGAACCATGGTGAGGACGGTGCGGGTCTGGCAGTGTGTCCTTCCATTGTGCACGGGGTCGCTATGGGTGGGCCCCAATTCAAAGGCACCTCACAGCCCCCACATTAACCAGGAGCCCTGGCAGTCTGGTGAGTGATGGGGTGGACCATTAACAACCAGGTTGGGAGTTGTAAACCACCAGTCCCAGGGAAAAAGACCAAGGTGTCTGCGCCCGTTCAGACTGACCGTCTCAGGACCCCCAGACGCAGCTCTCCTGGGTCCGACAGGGTCACTACGAGTCGGCCTCAATTCCATGGCAGGGAGTGCATTTCTAACGCTGAGCTAGTTATGAACATCTTCCAAAAACAAGTCTATTTCCAAACCAGGTCAAGTGTCCAGGGACCAAGGCGGGCAGAGCGGAGCCAGGACTTCCTCGGATGCTGCAGGGGACACATGCCAACCCCAGCAAGGCATTCTGCAGCTCCCAGGGCCCGGGGTGGGAGAGTAACAAAGTGTGGAGGGGGCAGAGCCCTGGATGTCCACAAGGGGAAAGCGCTTGTCCTCCAGAGAGAAGCCCGAGCTGTGTTCATCGTCACCCCATCTGCCCAGAGCATGGTCCCCTGGCTCCGGGGGCTTCAAGTTGCCTCCTCCCTCTTAGCCTCTCAGGGAGGTCGGCGCTGCCTGCTGCCAGTCCCTGCCTCCTCCTCTGGGCTAACAGAATTCACTGAGCAGCTCAGGGCTGCACATTGAAGACGAGGATGCAGACGCAGACCAGACAGGACTAGGACAGAGGGACGTCTGCAGAAAAGACGGGGAACCGAGCAGAGGGCATGGGGCCAGGATTGTCCACACGATCGCCCAAGCAGCTAGTCGAGGCGGCTGGCAGGTCAGTGCACTGTGCAGCTAAGGGGTCTTCCAGGTCCTGTGCACAGTGGTGGACATCCTCTCTGACTCTGTGTGCCTAGAGAGAATCACTGAGGCACTTCCTTCTGGATGGTCCACGTGGGACCTGTGGGGGCTTGGGTGGAGAGAAAGCCCCCAAATGGACCACAGTTCTGGAAGCCCCTGAGCAGAGGCAGGGCCCCGAGGTGAGAGGGAAACCCCGGAGGGGACTCTGACCCCCAAGACACTGCTCTGCGCACTCACGGCACACAGCCAAGCCTGCACTTGGCAAAAAGGGCTCATTTCCACTTGAAGGAAAGACCAGTGTGCTGGCTGCCAGCAGCCCCAGGAGCCAGCCTGCTAGGCCTGCTTGGCCGCGTCCCCTGCCCTCCATCCAGCTGGGCAATGGGCTTTGCAGCATCACTGAGAGCAACCTGGCCTTGCTGGCCAACGGGAAATGTGTTTTTCGTTTTGCTTTTAATAATTGCCGAATTTGGCAGCTACTACGCAGGGCTTTGCCAGGTCGAGGTTTGCCCAGAGAATCAAGGATTCTGAGTGAGAGGGGGCCTGGGACCCATGCACCACACACCAGGACCTGCAACCAGCCTTGGTCCGTTACCGACCGGACGGCTGATGGTGGGAAGCTGGTTGCCAGATCTTTCTTCCTGGTCTGTCTTCTTGTGGAAGTTCTCCTGAAGCCTGTTCATGTTCCTGTCTACCCTACAGAAACCATTCCTTTTGGAAGACATGGGGCACCACAAGAGACTTATATATACAGAATCCCTGGAGAAAGACAGGAACCCTGGCAGCTTAGTGGTTACATATGGAGCAGCTAGCCTCAAAGGTCAGCTGTTTGAAACCACCAGTCGCTCAGCCGGAAAAAGAAGAGGCTTTCTGAAGCCATACAGAGGGACAGGCCCAGAAACCCACGGGGGCAGTTTGACCTGTCTTTCAGGGTCACTGCGAAACAGAAATGACTCCATGGCAGTGAGATTTGGGTTTGGGAAGAGGAAGAAATCCTTACCAGTCAGTCTGGCAGCTCTTATTTTTCTTTTATTCTCCCTCCTCCTTCCTCCCCGCCACCCCCCTGCCCAACCACACACATATGATTATGAAGTGTTTTTATTAAAGGGCCTGTGGTAGTCACATAGTCTGTTGCCAATTTGAGGCTTCAGAGTGAAGGGGTGGATTGTAGCCTGTCCATCAGGTCGCAGCTTGATGACCTCATCTGGAGGGGCCGTGGAGATGAGTAGTTCACTGGAGGTGGGACAGACACGTCCCGTGAGACTTTGCAGTAGATAAGACACATGGAGCTACACTAGAGCCCCGGACCTGGAGGAGCCATGTGGAGACCCATGCCAGCACTGAGATGTTCCACCACCATGGGATCCACAAGACTTTCCACCCACTGGCCTGTGATCTTCCAACATTCGGCATCATCGCATGCGTTGCATGATTCTGAAAAGAAATCCATAGATTGGTAAGGAACACGTGGGCTCATATCAGACTCAAGGACTTGATCTGGGTCCCAGACGCTTGAGATTCTTGGGAACTTCCAGAGGGGTGGAAAGGCATTCTGGGAAATGTTGCCCCAAGATGTTGCCCTGGACTCTGAGCGGGGTCTGTCCACATCCCGCCTTCCCTCCTGTCCTCTGGCCCAGCATCACAGCCCTATGGGAGCCTCCACTGGCAGACGATGGTGAAACCAGGAATGAGAGGGTCTCCTGCAGACTATCAAGTAAGCCCCAGCTGGCCACCGCTTCCCTGGCTGAGCAGACATCCGACACTGACCCTGGGCCGGAAGAAGGACACACTCAGCTCCACAGATCCTCACCGCAGTGTCTGGTGGACAGTGGACAGCATCCACGCCCTCATCAACTCAACCCTGCTGCTGCCCATCCTGCTTTCGGTGATAACTTCCAGGACAGTGGACAGCTGACTTCTGCTCCCCCGCCTGCTCGTCGTCGTCTGGAAGCTCTGCTGGAGCCCGTTCACTTTGGGTGACCCGGTGGGCATTTGAAATGCCAGTGACCTTTCTGCCAGCATCACACCAGCACAAGCCACCATAGTACGACAGACTGACAGACACGCGTGCAGAGACCCTTCCCTGGACCCGTCCCTGCTTGGTAGAGCAGAGCGGCGGTGAAAAAGAAGAAGGCCCTTAAAGAGAGGGGAGGGACCCAGCAGCTGCCACCATGGGCTTGGGCACAGGAAAGATCGTGAGGACAGCGCAGACGCAGGAAGTGCACGGGGTCGAGATGGGTCAGAACCGACCCGAGGGCGCCACACAGCTTCCTGGAAGCAGATGTCTCATCTTCCTCCCAGGGAAGGGCTGGTGGGTTCAAAGCCCCAACCTGCCATCCAGCAGCTGAGCACTCAGTGACTGTGCCACCACGACTCCTGAGTCTAAAGCCAGCAACCCACGGTCACTGAGACTATTCTGACTCGTGGGGACCCTGTAGGGCAGGGTGGGACAGTCCCGTCAGGTTCCGGGGGCTGTCAGTCCATACAGAAGCGGACTGCCACAGCTTTCTCCCACAGAGCAGCTGGAGAGTTTGAACCACTGGCCTTCTAGCTGATAGCCAGGAGTCCTAAACTCAGAGGTGATAGACTACCTGGGAGAGTTACCCCCTGTGCTGGGAAGCCTGGTCCAGGCTTTGACCCCAGGACAGAAGCAGCATACCCAAGGGAGTTCCCTGAAGTGCACAGTTCTACATCCCTGCACACTACATTCCAGGGGAAGCCCAGTCACATGGTCCCTGTTGTCACCTGAAACAAGGGACCCTCCTTTCTCTGCTCCCAGTTGGAGGTCCTTTGGTGCTGTCTCTTCCCTCCTGTCCCCCAGCATGGCTGTGACAGAGCAGCATCTGTTGTCCTACGAGACCTTGTGTGGTGCTTGGAAGTCTTTCTTGCTGGTATAGGAGAACCCAGACCTCGATGTTAATCCATTCTAGAAGGAACATCAAGATGCAATGCAGTGGAGTTCTGAATCAATTTTTCCCATAAAAAAATCGCTAAAAATGGATCAGCCTGTTCTTGACCACCAAGATTTTACCCTATAACCTTGCCTCTTTATACAAAATACAGAAGTGTCAAAGTAAATAAGTTCAGGGTTAGGTAATATAATTTAAATAACAAACACACCCTTAAACAAGTTTTTTAACAACTACAGTGTGGCCCATACCTTGAAAGGGATGAGGATCTGGATCTGTGGACACTGATCTGGAGAGGAGGGAATGGAGAGAGAATCATTGTTTGGAAGGGGACTCCCTTTCCATAAAATCAACTGGTAGTTGCTTTTCAGGATTTTTTTTTCTCCCCTTCTTTGCCTTTTGTCACTTGGACCGGGCTGGCTTTCTCCCAAAAGCATTCTGTCAGACGTGGTCTGCTGTTGCCTTTCCCTTACCTGCTTCCTAAAGGGGTTTACCAGATTACCATCAACAACATTGATAACCCAATTAACCAAGTCCTTATCTTGGTGATTCTTTAAAAAAAAAAAAAAAAAAACTTTAGTAGGATCCCATGTTTTTTTTAGCTAAAAACAGTACAAAAAGCCACACACACATAGAAAACAACAACAACAACATTTGGAACACAGCCACAAAAGGTTTAAACAACGTCAACTAACACCGAGTGACCGAAACGCAAACTGCTTTTGTGTACAAAAGAATCACCTGCCTCAGGTTGGATTCCGATGTTGTGTTCGAGTTCCGATGCAAAATGTTCTAGACCTACCGTGTCGAGATCCGATGGTGTGGAGTCCCGATGCAGTGGAGGACCGGGTTCTACTGTAGCTGAGTTCTGAATGTGTTCTACCACCACCTGCCTGTCCCTGAGACCTTCCAGGTGGCCTGCGTCCTGCGAGCTGAGTCTCCTGGATTCCAAATGCCAGGTGGGCGGGTTTCCAGTGCCGTTTCCAACTCAAGACAGACTAGGAAGAAAGGCCTGGAGATCTTCTTCTGAGAGCCAGCCCATGAAAACCTGGGCTGAAGACACACAATCAGCAGAGACAGCAGGCTTGAGGGTGGGTCGGTGACCCTGGGGAGGGCGCAGGATGGAGCAGCATTTGGTTCCTTCTGGGTGGAGTCTCAACAGCTGCCCTGCCATGTAGTGCGGACACTGGCCGCCTGCACCTTCCTCTGCTATCCGTGCAGGCTTGGGATCCGGCTCAGCAGCTATTGGGCCTCCAGGTCAGTGGTGGGAGTCAGCCCACGCTCACCGGCTCTGCGGAACCAATATCTAATTTTTGATTTGAGTTGGGCAAACTGTTTATTAAAGTGGCACTGGAAATCAAGCTTGTCTCTAAGGGGACATCCAGACAGCCACCCAATGTGGAAATCACAAATTTACCACCACCACCACCACCACCACCACCCCCGACCTCTTTTTGTTTGGTAGTTCACACAGCACACAATTCTGTAGCTTCAATCACATCAAGACGAGTTGTGCAGCCGTCACCACCACTGGATTTCCAGTATGTTCCTCCTTCGACTCACCGTCATTTACGCCCCCATTTCCCCCCCTCCCACCTCCCCTGCCAGACCCCCAAGGAACCATTCCCCCAGCCATTGTCAGTCTCCGTAGATTGACCTACCCTCGCACGCGGGGGCGGGGGGGGGGGGGGGGAAGACATTTAAAAGACCCAAACAGAAGTAGCAACAATAACAAAATAAAACAGATGGAAAGCTTTGATCAAAAAGAAAGACTGTTAAAAATTAGAGCAGCTGTAAATGGATCCTGAGGGCGATCACATTTTAATGCTACATTGTAACCTCCCTGTATCTGCAAGAATCCACTTTCCAAGGCATTCCTTACTCTTTTTCAGTGTTCATCTGTGAAACAGCGTATCTTGAGCATCTGTAGTCATACCCACCCATAGATACTAAAAATTAGACAAAACTGTTCGTGTGAATATTTTCATTTCTTAAGACACATTATACTCTTGATGAAAGGCTGCACCTTTACCCCCTTGCGTTTCTTTGCTGCGGCAAACAGAGGGTTTGAAGAGAAGTGTCCAGCAGCCAGAAGGTGACACGCTGTCACTTGTTCCGGCTTGTGCTACACCCCAAACTCCCACAAGAGATTGTAGGTGAATTGTGCTTTTTTCCTAAAATATTATGAGAACAATTTCTGTAAGCTCAACAGGATCGGGAAGGGGGACTTCCAAGATGAACGTAATATGTTCAGAGAAGAGAAGTCGCCTGTGTCTAACCCATCGAACGCAATGATTATTATGTAATTGGCCTCTCTAAAGCAGCAGTTCTTAACCTGTGGACCGTGACCCCTTTGGGGTCAAAAGACCCTTTCACAGGGGCCGCTGATTCACAGCAGCAGCAAAATTATAGTGATGAAGTAGCACTATGGGGGGGAAATCAAGTGTACGAGTGGTTTTCTCCTTTCAAAAACGGTTGATGACAAACCTCATTCTGGACATCTGTCAACTTCTCGAACGGACAAAAATGGACCTGCTCACGCAGCCCTGTCAGTGCACAGTGTGGGCCCAAACCAGCATGCCTCTCTTGCCTCCACACCTGACCTTATCCCATACAACTTCTTTTTGTTTCCTCAAATGCAGGGAGCATGAAAGGACAGTGATTTAACAAAGTAGAAGAAATGAGGGGGGGAAAACCATGGGAGGTGTGTCAGCATCCAAACTGATGAGTTTGAAAAAAAGTGTCCAAGAATGAGATTGCAGATTTAGCAAATGTATTTATTAAGTGTAGTGGAGAGTACTTTGAACAAGATAAGGTTGCTTTGTGGGAAACAATTAAAGGCACAGCTTTGAGAATAAAATTCTGGTGTCGGGGATTTTGTTCTGTCTTAAGTAACAGTTTTACTCTCTCTGTCAGGTTATTCTTTGCTATCCTTTCGTTCATGTTTCTAAAATCCTAAGACATAATGTGCTTTGTGTCCTATTTGGTTGCTCTTATCTAAGCATTAACAGTATGAAATAGAGACTACCTTTCCATATATCCTTCTTTTATACATAAACCAGTCACTAGGGCAGCACTCTGGTGGTCTAATTATTTGGATCTGACCGCTACTCGGGGGCCGTGCTCAGGCCTGGAGGCTTTCCAGAGGAGGACAGAGAGTGGGGGTGAGGGGGACAGAGAGTGACCGGCGCAGCTGGGGCGGCAGGATGCTGCTGACCCCCGTCACACATACCCCCTTGCCTCCCGGCCACCGCAGGGGCACACACCCCTCTCAGCACCGCACTCCAAAGACACAGCGCTGTTCACACAAAGGAGGTTTGAGACCAACCTGTGTCGAGCAGGCCGGTGGACGCCGTTTGTCCAGCCGAGTGTCCTGTCGCCGTGTCTCTGAGAAACCTGTTGGCCATTCTCAAGGACTCCAGACCTTTTCCGTCACGTATTGAACACACCAGGGCCGCGTGAGGCCAGCATCACTGGAGTGGGGTGATGGAAGTGATCTCAAACTCAGGGCCATTGAGTCCATCCCGGCTTCCAGAGCCCCACAGGACAGAGTGGAGCTGGCCCTGGGGGTTTCCGGGGCTCTCCATCTCCACAGGAGCAGGAAGTCTCGTCTGTCTCCTGAGGAGCTGCCCGGGGCTTGGGATTAGCAGCCCAGCGAGGAACCGCTACGCCTGCAGGCCTCCTTGTGGATGCTTCCTCTCATTCACCCAGCTCACGACAACCTTATAGGCCAGCATAGAACTGCCCCCCACCCTGTCCCACCCCGGGGAGGGGCTTGGCGCCCTGTAGGTTCTCCGTGTGTCAGAATCAACTCCGTGATTCTGCATGTGGGTTTCGGGACTTTCCACCAGAGCGCAGAGCCTCCTCTTCCTCTCAGGAAGCAGCTGCGGGCTTTGAACTGCTGATCTCGGGGTTAGCAGTCTGATAGGTAGACACCCCGTCCCCAGTGCCCCCTTTCTATGCACTGGGAGGCCCCCAAAATGCATACAGCTGCCTTCATGGCTGGAGGCTGGAACTGTACCCGCGACCTTTCTGAAGGCTGCTGGCTTTCTTACTGCCAACTCGGGCAGCCGGCCCTCCTCCGTGCTCACCACCGACCGGAGAGAGCGTGCGTTGAGTCAGAATACATTTGAATGGCAAAATAATTTATGCTTAATTAGGATGCTGGATTTGAAATGAGAAGTCTAGCTGCATAATCACGTGGATTGTTTATTCTCCTTGTTTTGCCACTCGTCACACGCTCACTCTGGATTTCGGAGATGCTGGGCCTTCTCCTTCCCTGGGCTCCCCTCCTCCACTTTCCATGCATCACCTCTGGTCACACTCACACTTTCATGCCGTTCCTGTCTCCTCAAGGAAACAGAACGGTGGGACTTGCACGGAGCACACAGCCCCCCACACTCCCACCTACGCCTTCCACTGTCTGGTTTACACGCTCGGAGGCCCCTCAGCCTCAATGACCTTCCCTCACCTTCTGCCTAAGGTCCTTCTGAAAGTCTGCCCATTTTGGAAGAGCCGAGTCAAGAGCCCCACCCAGGAGAGCTCTGTCCCCACACCAAAATGCATCTCCTCCCCTCCACCCGTGACCAGCGTGGTCAGCGGCCTTCCTGAACATCCCTGTCTAGCAAGACTGCGTAGCCTGTGAGGACCTGGATGATATTTATTGGGTGAAAATTCAAAGCCCATGTAGGCTGTGGGTTCCCTGCTACCTTCCCAGCCCTTGGATCCATGTGGCTATGCACCCATGATCCTGCGGTCTCCCTAATTCCCACGTCTCCGAGTCAGAAGAGGGCTCGGCTTGCCTCAGACCCATGGACTTGAACTGGGCTAGAATGGGGCACTGTGGAAGTGATATAACTGTCAATTTGTGAAGGGGTGGAGTCTGGCCTGCCAATCAGGTCACCGCGAGATGACCTCACTTGGAGGCACAAAGGAGATCAATAACTCTCTGGAAGCCAGATACATTCTCCCTCTGCTTCATCTTCCTGCAAGACGGTCCTGTTGATCAGCCACATGGAGCCATGGTGCTGGCCACCAGAGTCCTAGAGCTGAAGGAGGCACACAGAGGGAGACCCACACCAGCACTGAGATGCTTCCACTGCCACTGGATCCACAAGACTTTCCACCCACCACCCCGTGACCTTCCTACATTCGACTGTGCTGCATGAGTCTGCAGAGGAATTTACAGACTGGTATCGGACACATGGGCTAATATCGGACTTACAGACTTGATCTGGACTGGACTGGGATGTTTTCTTCATATACAGTTTCTCTTTGATATAAAGTAATCTCTTACACACATATGAGTGTCTGTGAATTTGCTTCTCTCGTCAATCCAGACCAACCAAGACCAATCCAACCCTTCCTGACATTAAATTCTTTCTTCTAAATAGGTGGGTGTCTCTGTTTTTGTTCCCATGGACAGTGTACCCGAACATGGCTGATTTTTTTTTGGAAAGTTGATCACCAGGCTTTTCCTCCTTATCTGTCATAGTCTGCATGCATTGAGCAGCACAGCAGCACAGGAGCCTGCACTGACAAACAGGCGGTGGCCGTCCGTGAAGGGCGTTGGCTGGGAATGGAGCCTGGGTCTTCACATGGCAGCAGAGAGTTCTACCCCTGAGATGGACTGTCCTGAGGCACCCCAGATCACGTCTCCATCGGAACTGACCCCGTGGCCCCTGAGGCCCATGTACCCAACCTGAGATCTGATTCCAGTCAAGATACCTTGTGCACAGTACCCGCCCCCCTTCCCCCCGGTGTGTCTGGGAGGTTTGCACATTGCTGTGACACTAAGCAGGATTAAGCAAGAGTTTCCAGACTCCAGCGCGCTAGGAAGAAAGGCCTGGTGACGGACGTCTGCAAAGGCAGCCCAAGAGAACCCGGCATGACCTGAGTGACCTGAACCCACAGTGCATGGGGGTCACCGTGGGTCAGCGGTGGGGGGGGATGACCAAATGCCAATGGGGGGGAAGTGAGGGGGGCAGATGGTAAAGCAGAACACAGAGTCTGATTTCAGGGTGCTAAAAGCCCAAGACTATACGCCCTGCTGTCAAGCTGATGCCTCCTCACGGCGACTCTGTAAGACGGAGTAGAAATGCCCCAGTGAGCTTCCAAGAATATCACCCTTTTTTTTTCTTTTATTGACGCGTAATTCACAAGCCATCCAGTTTGGCGGTTGGGTCGGGTGAAGAAGAACCACACCCTCATGACCACAGTCCGTCTGAGAGCATTGTCTTCCCTCTTGTCCTCCTGTCACGCTGAGCGACAGCAGAAATCCCCCCTCTTTCTCTCTCAGAGTAGCCGGTGCTTGAGAACAGCTGACCTTGTGGTGAGCAGCCCAGCACCTACCACCGCGCCAAGGGGCAGCATCAAAGGATGCGTGCAGAAAGGCTGGATGACCAGATGCCACATGGTCAGGGCAGCTCCCTTTCGTAAGTTAGAACCAGACCCTGGCTTCTCTTCAGAGCATTTGAGTCTTTTCCTGGTTTGATAAACCCAGATGAGCAAGTAGCCATCCCACTGAGACTGCAAAGCTGGACTCCCACCCACCTGAAGTGGGCTTTCTGACTCACGGTTCCCACATGCGTGCGGACGGAGAACTGAGTGCCCTGGAGTCTTCCTATGATGACTGAGTTTTTTTCAAAGTAGGTAGCCCGGTCTTTCTTCCTAGCCACATCATCTGGAAGTCCCACTGGAAACCTGTCCAGCACCATGGTGGCACATAAGCTGCCACTGCCTCCAGGCAGACTGGAGCTGCCCATCTTTCCATGTGAGCATGTCCATGACTTGCACCCCATCTTCTCCAGGACATGGGACCTGGGTAGGGGTGGGGCAGCTGCGCTAGTTACGTAATCTGGTGTCACTTTGACAGGATTATGAGTGAAGGGATAGAGTCTGGCCTGTCAATCAAGATATAACCAATGAGGTCTCTGTGTGGGCATGGCCTTCTCCTGAGAATTCTGGCAACGCCTGTATTTTCCTCCTCAGAGGTGGCGGACACCTCTCTCTTCTCTGTTCACTCCCTGGAAGACACTTTGCTCCCTCCCTTGGAGACTCTACAGACAAGGCAGACTTCCTGCGAGACATCCCTGAGGAGAAGCTACATGAACCTACTCTGATGTGTCCCAGGTTGCTGGAGAAGCCCCGGGGAGGCCCCTGCCAGCGCTGCGATGCTTACAACGCCACTGGATCCCAAGCCTTTCCACCCACTGGCCTGTGACCGTCCTGCATTTGGCATCATCGCATGTGCTTTGTGAGTGAAGAGGACTCTATATTTTGATTTTAGACATATATCAGACTTTCGGGCTTGGACTGGGTTGGGTTGGGATGTTTTCTTAATGTACAGTTACCCGTTAAATAAAACTCTCTCCTGTACACAGATGAGTGTCTATGGATTTGTTTCTAGTCTACCTGGACTGACACAGCGCCCCTTCTCTCCGTGGGGACCGAGGAGTGCGTACTCTTCGCCGGTTTCCTATGCTTCCTTAGCTCTCTGCACCGGAACAGTGCTGCTTCGCAATCGTAATCGCATGGGGAAAGAAAAATGCCCTTTTCCCCCTCTCTCTTAAATAACAGAAACACCCTGGTGAGACCCATGTGGGAAGCTTTGAGAAATGGGGGTGGGGGGTGTCGATTAGGAGTGCAGAGAGACTCGGGACTGGGCCGGGAATCAGCAAGACATTGGTGGGTGTCGAAGCTGAAAACTGCTGAAGCCGAACACAACGAGCCTTTGGAGAATGGAGAGTCGTTCCCGTCTCTCGGAGGGGCTGTGCGGCGCCTCTCTGCTGACTGGCACCGACCCAAAGACCCAGTCTGGCCCATGGGTCTCCCGGAGCGCTGGAGGACCGTGAAGATGCTGTGGCCGTGCACTAGCAGCTGAAATGGAAACGTGCTCACAGTTTATGACTCCGTGCAAGTCTGGTTCCCAAAGGGGGTCTCTGCGCCAGCCCACTGCTTGCTGAACAAAAGAAGGCTGAAAGAATCGACTGAGAGAGGCGACGTGAGGGGTGGGTCGTGTTCTCTCCTGTGTTCAATGGCAAATCCCCACCACAGCCAACTAGGCTGCTTGGACCGGAATAGAACGCTACTGCAAGGTCTCAGAACGACAATCGGCTTCTTCCCTGGGAATGTTTTCTAGCTCTCCGACCATGCTCATGGAAGCTGCAGACGGTCAACGACGGGCTCCATAGGCAGATCTGCCGCACCGGAGTCCTTTAGAGCAGCAGCTCCCCACCTTCCTCCAGCCGCAACCCTTTCCTCCAGCTCCTCATGTGGCGGTGACCCCCAACCATCAGGTGATTTCTGTTATGATTTCATATCACTGTCATCTTGCTACTTTGCTGAGTCGTCATGCAAACATCGGACAGGTAGGAGGTCTCTTCATGGTTCAAAGTTGAACATAATTAAAGCACGGGGATAAATCACAAAAACAATGTGAACCGTGGAGTACTTATTTCTAATGACTCATAAATGACAGTGTGCCTGGAAGCAGGGTGCAGCAGGGGTCACAGTCTTCATGCCGGGCACTCACAGGTGGGTGCATCTGCATATGGACTGACCCGCCTGGAGACCAAAGTGGCCGGCCTCTCAGTTCCTAAGACCATCGGACATATGTGTTTTCCAATAGTCCTAAGCGACCCCTGTGAAAGGGGCATTCAACCCCCAAGGGGGTCTGGGCCTCCAGGTTGAGAACGACTGCTTTAGAGTATTGAAATGCAAGGGTGTCACTGGGGCTTGTCTGACCCCTTCAATAGCCTCCTACGCAGGTGGACGCTGGACATGGAATAAGGAAGACCGAAGGAGGAGGAGGCTCGGCACCTATGACCTGTGGTACTAGAGAAGGACAAGGGGAGCGCATTCCATGGATGGCCACGAGAACAGACTCCTGGACGAAGTACAGCCGGAATGCCCCATAGAAGCCGGCATGGTGAGACTTTGGGCCTGTTGTCAGGCGAGACTCATTTGGGGGAAGACCTCGTGCTTGGGGAAGTAGAGGATGGTGAGGGAGGGGCAGCCCTCAAGGAGAGGGGAGGGCACAGCGCTGCAACAATGGGTGCAGGCACGGGCACCGCCATGGGGATGGCACGGACCCGGCACACATCCTTCTGTCGTCCTGAGAGCGCTCTGGTGGGCTCCCACTCGAGGGTCCCTAAAAAAAACAGTGTGGTACACACATGGATTTCTCCTTTTCAAAGAGCCCCGGCAGCACGGTGGGTTTGCCTGCAGCCACTAACCACCGGTGGAGGGTTCGAGGCTACCAGCTGCTCTGAGGAGGGAAGGAGGAGGCCGCCTGCTCCCATGAAGATTCACAACCTTGGGAACAATCTGCAGCCCCCACGAAGCAGAAAGGACGCAATGGCAGGGGCTTTTGTGTGGTTTGGTTTGTGTGTGGTATGTGTGTGTGTGTGTGTATGTGTGTGTGGTTTGGTTTTTATAATCTCTTCCCATGATATGGTCTCATCTTCATGACTGAAGTGTTTAAGTTACCTAGAATTTGTTGTTGTTGTGGTGGTGGTGGTGGTGGTGGTGGTAGTGGTTAGATGCTGTGTGAGTCTGGATAGACTAGAGAAACAAATTCATAGGCACTCGTACATATATAAGAAAGAGCTTTACATAAAAGAGCAATTGCATGTTAAGAAAATATCCCAGCCCAGTCTAGAGCAAGTCCATAAGTCTGGTATTAGCTCTTATGTCCTACACCAGTCTAGGAACTCCTCTTCAGACTTACATGCACATGCAATGGTGCTGAATGCAGGAAGATCATGGACCAGTCTTGTGTATCCAGTGGAAGCATCTCAGTGTTGGTGTGGGTCTCCACATGCTCCTCCAGCTCCATGGCTCTGACTCCCACCAGCATGACTCCATCTGGCTTCTCAACAGGAATGTCTTACCGGGAGATCGTGTGTCCCACCTCCCAGAAGTTCCCAGCATCCTCAGGAGAAGGCCTTATTCATTGGCTATAACCTGATTGGCAGTCTAGACTCCAACTTTCACTCAGGTTGACAAATGATGTAGCTGTCACGGGGGTGAGGGTGGGGTGGGTAGAAAGGGGAACTGATTACAAGGATCTACATATAATATCCTCCCCGGGGGACAGACAGCAGAAAAGTGGGTGAAGGGAGATATCAAGCAGTGTAGGATATGACAAAACAACATAAATTATCAAGCATTCATGAGGGATGAGGGAATGGGGAGGGAGGGGGGAAATGAGGAGCTAATACCAAGGGCTCAAGTGGAAAGAAAATGTTTTGAGAATGGTGATGACAGCATATGTACAAATGTTCTTGACACACGGATAAATGGATGGATTGTGATAAGAGTTGGATGAGTCTCCAATGAAAACATTTTTAATAAAATAAAATAATACCCCATCCTAATTAGATGACCAATAGGAAATAAAACCGAGAGAAGAAAAGACAGACAGAGAGAGAAGCAAGGATGGGGAGACTTCATCTCATACTTTGGACATATTGTCAGGATCAACCTGTCCCTGGAGAAGGACATCATGCATGCTTGGTAAAGTGGGGGGTCATAGGTCAAGAAAAAGTCCCGCGGGGACATGGATGGACACAGAGGTTACAACAGTGGGCTCAGACTAGGAGCAGTGGTGGGGATGGTGCAGGACCAGGCAATGTTTCTCTCTGTTATACATTTGGCCGCCATCAGTTGGACATGAGCCATGGCACCACCAACAACGTCTGAATGGAAGACACTAGTGGACTACTCTGCTTCCTAGGAAGGGCCAGTCCTGGCTGGGTGGGGGTGGGTGACATGAGAGAACAGAGCTGCTGGTGGCCAACTGTGACTGTCCTATCACCGGGACTAGCTAGTCAGCCTCTCTGGCTTCAGGTCTAAAGCTTCCATGTCCAGCTGGCAACGTCAGCCATGAAGCTGGCACTCTGAGTCTCATCTCTCCGATGCCTGCTCACAGCTGATCTCCAACGGAATGTTGTACTCTTGACCCAAGTTGAAATCTCTCCATTTCCACATGGTTGACTGTTACTTTTCGATGGACTCTCTCTAACGTGTAAGAAGGCATTCTGTTGGTCTCCTGAGCTAAAGGCTCTCATAAGGAATGGGTATTCACCGTATCGAGAGACATTTGAGCATCTGAGGAGGTAGCATTTTTGTTTCTCTTTTGACAGGTTGTTAGAGGAACTAGGTGAGATTCTTTTGAAGATAAACAGATATGGCCATCATGGAATAAATGCTCCAGAATCACACTCATGTGGAAAGACCTTGGAAATGACATGAGGTAACAAAGGCCCATTTTCTACCATGATAATGACTCTAAGTCCTTGAAGGTAGCGTGGCTGTTCTGGGAGAATTCCCTTGGAAAACCTTACCCCAAACACCCTAGGATCCTGACTTCAGACTTCTGTTTGTTGCCCAAATTCTATTTTTAGGGGTCTATTTTTAGTATTCCCTGGGGACTTCCTTGTCCTGTTCCCCTTGCTGTTCTGTTGCACGACCTTAGTGTTTTGCCTCCATGGTGTGGGGTCAGATCTGGCCCAATTCCCACACTGCATCTCCAGTGTTGTCCCTCAGAGGGCAATGGGTCAGTGAGGGATGTCGTGTCTCATAGAGGGGCTGGCCATACGGCCCTCTCTGTGTATGGGCTGCTCTGAGCAGGGATATTGTCCTCAAGGCTTGGTGGGCCAGGGTGTGCTCCACTCTCTCTCCCTTCCCCTTATTTGCTCTTGTGTGCTCTGATC
Source organism: Nesogale talazaci (assembly GCA_004026705.1). Lineage (NCBI taxonomy): Eukaryota > Metazoa > Chordata > Mammalia > Afrosoricida > Tenrecidae > Nesogale > Nesogale talazaci. The sequence goes on from PVJH01020994.1 coordinate 19,532, forward strand.
AGACATGTCCCTCTCCCTGAGCGGCAGCTTCAGTGCTGTCCTTCGAAGTAAATTCTTCCGGGGGGAGGGGCAGCTGTCCCTGTGGTTGGGATTGGGGCCAGCTCCTCAGGCCTCTCTACTGTTTCCCTACTTCATGCTGGTATGCTGCATTCACATCTTGGAACGCCGGGTTGAAGTCTGGTCCTTCTTTCCCTGTGGGGATATAAACAATATCCTCCCCTTGAGTGGGTTCGTGCCCTGTTCCCCCGCTACCTATTTCTTTTCTTTTCTTCCATATTTACCCCTCCTTTTTAGTTGGCTACCATAGTGTCCCTGGATCTGGTCTGGCCCCTGACAGACCGGCTTCTCATTTTGGTCCCTTTGTTTCAGAGAGGTTTCTATGATCATGACTTGTGGTGATGGCTGTGGTGTGGTTGTTGTTAGGTTCCATCAGAGGGGGCTTGGTAATGTTTAGTGTTCCCAGAGATTACAGATTAAGTCTTGAGCCAAACATTTGACTTGGTGCCAGAGAACATAACATAAAAACAAGGGCAGCATTGATGTAAAACAAATACATTTAGAAAGGAAGAAAAGTGTAAGAAAAATGGTTTCGATGATTTAGGAACACTATAGTTTGACATTCTGTGGGGAGGGAAGTAAAATCAAGTATCATTAGGTAGGATGTGGTCGTTACTGAATCTGTTGTCAAGTTGAGATTGAAGAGTGGAGGGGTGGAGTTTCACCTGTCAATCATGGCTTGATGACCTTATTTGGCGACACTAAGGAGATAAATAGCTCACTGGTTGGGGGACACACACTCACTCCCTTTGGGACACACTTGCTGACAAGACACATGGAACTACACTCGTGACCCAGAGCTGAAGAAGCCATGTAGAGACCCCTGGCAGAGCTGTGATGCTTCCACCGCCACTGGATCCACAAGACTTTCCACCCACTGGTCTGTGATCTTCCTGCATTTGGTGTCATTGCATGTGTTACATGAATCTGAAGAGGACTTTAAAGATTGGGATCAGACATATAAGGTAATATCAGACTTAATGGAATTAATCTGGACTGAGTTGAGAAGTTTTCTCAAGATTCAACTGCTCTTATAAATAAAGTTCTTCCTTATACACATATGAGCGTCTATGAATGTGTTACTCTCATCTAACACAGAGATCAACCAAAGAACCAAGAGAACAAGAAGAAACACAGAGAACAACCAATGACTACATAGTTTTTTTTCTACTTACTATTGAGTCTGTCCCGATGCGTGGTGTCTTCCTGTATGCAGAGAAGGGCTTCCCCATCTGCGACCATTTGGAAACAGGTCATTGCATCTTTCTTCTGAGGTACCGGGTTATTTAAAACCATCAACCCTTTAGTTAGTCATCCAGCATCTCCTGCTTGTGCCCCGCCATCACCACCCCGCCAGGGAGTTCTCAAAATTCACTGCCAGAGTCCACGCCAACTCATTGTGACACACACACACATACACCATGAGCTTCTGAGACTCTAACCATTGGTGACAGTTACACAATTTCATATCAACTTGATAAAATAATAAAGTCTATCCTGTCAATCGGGTCATAGTTGGATGGTTCCTCCTTGTGGACATGGTCTTCTCAAGAGGATTCTGGGGACTTCTCTTCCTCCCTGGAGGCAGAGATCTCTCTCTCTCTCTCTCTCTCTCTCTCTCTCTCCTTCACCTTCCTGTTGACAATCCACATGGAGCCACGCTGATGGCAGCCATAGCCCTGGAGATGTGTCCACCACCATTGGATCCACAGGACTTCCCACCCACTGGCCGGTGACCTGCCTGCATTCGGCTTCATTGCATGTGCTACATGAGTCTGAAGAGGAAGCCATGTCCTGATATCAGAATTATGGATATTGATCTGGGCTGGGCTATTTTCTCAATATACAGTTACTCTCTGACGTAGGTCTCTCCCTTACACACATGAGTGTGCATGACTGTGTTTCGCTAGTCCACCTGGTCCATCACATTATTGCTGGTGGGAGTGGAAGGCCCCACCTTCCTCCCATGGAGGCGGTGGTGCTCTCCACCTGCTGCCCTGGCAGATCACAGCCCAATGTGAAACCGCTGCCTTCAGGATGTTTTAAAAGTGTTTGAAAGTCTTCACAAGATGAGCGTCATTATAAATAAAAAGAAAGGGGATTTAAAGCCAAAAGACAGCCATTTCATAGAGGGAAATGAGAAAAATCAGTCAAAGAAATATTTTCAAGAAGTTTAAATAAAACGTGACAACGAAGTGACAATCACGGTCATCGTAGGAAACAAGGAGGCCAGTGTCAACCCTGGTGGTTTCAGAGACTGTCTCAGAAAGCCTCATCTTTCTCCTGTCTAGCAGCCCGTAGTTTCAAACCAGCAGCCTGGCAGGTAGCGGCCTAATCTCAGCACATGGTACCCCCAAGGCTGCGTCCCTGGAGAGCCCTGTGCTACCAGCACCCTATGAAGGACCAGTGCTTGGGAGAAAGGAGTCAGGTTCTGGGGCTGTGGTCTCAGGGTGCTCAGAGGTCCTTCAAGAGGGCAGCAATGGGGTCCAGGGAGGGTGGGCACCGCAGGCTTCAAAGGAAGGTGTCTTGGCAAGTGTGCCTCTCTCAGGAGAGGGCCTGGTGACTTCGGGGGCATCTGGAGGCAGCCCCCGTCGTAGCAGCGAGGTTCAAGCACTGAGGGCTGGCAGTGGGGATCAGAGGAAAGAAGGGGGCTGGAGAGTCCCCTGGGGTCCTTGTGCTGGGCTGAGAGGTCCCTGTGAGACTGGACTCTGTGGGCTTTCATGAGGTTGAGTTCCTTGGCCCGGAACAATGACAACGACCACGCACTATGACCACAAAGCAAGTTGCCACGGAGCAAATCTGCGCCCCACCGCCTGTGTCCCAGGAGAATGGGACTCCACGGGATTTTCACATCGGTCCTGTTGCTGGAATCCGGTTCGTGTCTTACCATGAGGAAGTCACCGTGGGGAAGACACAGGGCATCCCGCGAGGACTTGTTTGCAAACCCCTTTCCCCCAATGCCATCGAGTCGATGCCACTCAGAGTGACCCAGTACGGCAGGGTCAGACCGCCTCTGTGGGAGTGGAAAGCCTCAAATGTCTCCCGAGGAGCCGCTGGTGGTTTCAAACTGATGACCTTGCAGTTAGCGGTCAAATGACTAAGCACTGCACCACCAGAGCCCCCCTAGAAATCCAGGGAGGAAGAAAACCTAACAAGCCACCATAGCCTTGATATGTCTTGCCCGCCTCCCTTCCCCAATTGCTTTTTAAGGGTTCCCTGCACAGGAGAGTCTCAGGAAAAACCATGAGGCGGCAAGAGTTTCTGGGAAATGTAGTCCCACGCTGAGGTCCTGAACTCCACGCATGCTCAGTCTAAGTCTCCACCTCCGCTCCCTCTGCCCATCTCCAACCCATGTCCAGCCCTCTGGACTGGAAGCCTCACCTCTGGTAGCAGCGCTCAGCGCGTGAACCATGGGCACCACGAGGGGTCCGGAGACACGGTGCGTTTGGGATGGGCCAGCTCACGAGTCTGCATGGGACGTCAGCGATGGGTAACCCTGTGTTCACCCCAACTTCAACCCAAACTGCCCCCACTCGCGGTGCTCACTTTATAGGCTTCAGAGAGGGTGAAGGGTGGAGGCGAGTCTGACCTCGGCCCCGGAGAAATCGGCTTGAGTAACATTCCCCTTGGGGTCCTCCTTGTGATGAGGGGTGTGTGCGATGGGGAGGAGTTGGCAGTGGGGTGATGAAGACTCCAACACCCCCCCCTTTTTATAATGCTGCAAAACAATTCACAACCGACAGTGTGGGCAAAGGAAAAGCTCCCCACTCCCTGCCGGCCGTCTGAGTACCTACGGTGGCTTCTACACTGTCCCCCTGACCCTCTCTGATGGCCAGTGTCGGGTCAAAAGGACCCCAGACGCCGGGTCCGCCCCTCCAGCCAGGTCCGCGCAGCTCCCTGTGCGCAGCGAACAAAAGGCTAGGGAGGGTGCTTGGCACGGGCCGCTCCAAGCTTATTTAGGATGCGGGCAGCCTCCGCTGGATGCCCAGTCTGGCCGGCCGCTGCCCCTGACCAATTCCACACAGCCTGCGCCTCCAAGGACCCCGCTCGTCAGACTATCTCCAAGCGCGGAGGTGGGCGCGGAGGCAGGGTCTGGGGACTGAGTTCCTTTCTGATCTTGGGATGGGTGGGCAGAGGGTGAGGAGGCAGGGACGGAGAGGAGCCCCAAAAAGGGAGGAAGCAAGAGAAATTGAAAATGAGGGGGTTTCGTCGGGAAATGAGGGAATTCGTGTTGCCTCAACTATAATTTGTGTTCGGTTACATTTCGGTGCCTAATTTATACATAGCCGGGTTGAGAAAGAATTACATTATAACAAAATTAGCCTGGATAATTAGCATAGCGTGTGCGCCACTGATTAAACACCCAGCGGATAGCTTGGTAATTAAGATCCGTGGGTGCCGAGTTCTGGGGCTTTGTCCTCTTACCATCTGCCTAACGAGTCCCTCCGTGTCACCTCCTTCCTGCCTGTCTCTCATCGTTCTCATGTTCCTTCTTTTTGCAATCGTGTGACTGGAGTCCGGGAGAGTTCCCACCTCTCTTTGCAGCAGTGGAAACACAAGGTATGGAACACCACAGAGCATTCAGCCTCATGCTGAGGGGGAGGCCGGTCCAGCTCACGGCCACCTTGCTGGATGGAGTGGAACTGCCCCTGTGGGCTGCAGAGGCCGTCAGTCTTTCCAGGAGGAGACAGCCCCATCTCTCTCCCTGGAAGCCCCTGGTGGTCAGCAGCCGAGCTTGTAACCCACCCTGCGCCCCAGCAAAGCACAGAAGCTCTGAGATTCAAGGTTCAAGGTCATTTTCTGAAACCCTGCCATTCCCCGATCCCAGGGGGAACCTGTGGGCTACCATGCTCGCTGAAATGGGGTCTGAGACCCCTACTGAAGACTGAACTTCCCGAGGTCCAATCCAGGGTAGCACCCTGATTTCAGACTCACCTCCACGTTCATTCCCCGCTTGATGAGCTTCCACGGGGCTTCTGGGGATGATCCCTGTGTACAGGAACAGACAGCCTCATCTGTCTCCCCCCGAGTGGCTAGTGAGTTTGAAACCCTGACCTTGCCATGAGCAGCTTGACACTGACCCTGCAGTGCCGCCAGGCGCCTTTCCTTTGGGCGTCTCACCCCTGAAACAGTGAAAAAATACAGTTCTGTTTGTGAAAGCCTCCCCTTGTGGTGCTCCTGTGCCAGCAGCTCTTGGGGCTCCAGTGCTGCCCATGCCTGCCTCCCCTCCAGCTCTTCACCTACAGGGAGGAGTCTGGAAGTGGAACAAAACCTGTTGCCCCAGCACCTGAGAGGGAGAGGGGAACAGAGAGAAAGAGCAAAGATATTGAAGGGGAGGAGAGGATATAAAGCTAGATCCCACACCCTAGACCTTCGGGTAGGCTCAGAGTCCCGGACCCAGGCTCAAATGCAGCCCCAAGAGGCAGGGGTGATCATGGGAAAGAGCCCCCCTGCTCCCCAGGAGAACGATTGGCGTCTCCCAAGGGTGCTGTGGCAGTGACATCATCTCCTGTCAACCTGATTGAAGGAGTGGAGTCTAGCCTGTCAATCAGGTCCCAACTTGACGACCTCATTTGGGCGCAGGGAGGTAAAGAAGTCTCTGGAGATCAGAGCCATTCTCTCTGCCTTCCCTTTCTTGCAGTGGAGACACTCAGATAGCAGGAGGGGGCACATGGAGACCCACGCCAGCATTGAGATGCCTCCACTGCCACTGGATCCACAAGACCTTTCACTCACAGACCTGTGATCTTCCTGCATTCGGACTAGTATCACACTAGTATCGGACATATGGGCTAATATCAGACTTATGGACTTGTTCCAGCCTGGGCTAGGATGCTACCTCAATGAACAATTGCTCTTGTATATAAAGCTCTTTCTTATACACATATGAGCATCTACGAATTTGTTTCTCTAGTCTACCCGAACTAACAGATGTCAAACCACCATCTGACATGGTGCATGTCAAAGAGCTCCCTTTCTGGGGACCAGTTAGAGAGACGGGGGCACAGCCTCCGATGAGTGTAGACCATTTTTCAACACACAAGGAAAGAAAACTCCCTACCAGGGAGTCCACTTGGCCCCAGAGTGGCCCTCCACGACAGGCCGAACCTGCCTGTGGGGTTCTGAAACTGCTCTTTGTGGGAATGGAATGCCCCCATCTGTCTTCCAGGATTGAGACCTGTAAGGAAGAGCTATGGAGAAATAATACCTTCCCATTTTACTATTTTTGTTTAATAAATGGTTCTATGGTTTTGTAGCAATAATTTTTTTACTTGTGTTGTGTGTGTATGTGTATGTGTTCCTGGGTGGTGTAAATGATTATCAAGTTTGTGTTAGTCCAGGTAAACTAGAGAAACAAATTCATAGACACATATGGATATAAGGGTAAGGTTTATATACAATAGGAATGGAGCATTGAGAAAGCATCCCAACCCAGTCCAGTTCAAAGTCATAAGTTCAATATTAGCCCATATGCCCAATATCAATCTATAAAGTCTTCTTCCGACTCAGGAAGTCACAGGTCAGTGGGTGCAGAATTCTGGCACTGGCAGGGATCTCCCCGTGGCTCCTCACTTCCAGGGCTCAGAGTCCATCAACAGCATCCAGTGGTGGTAGAAGCAACTCAGTGCTGGCAGGGGTCGCCACATGGCTTCTCCAGCTTCAGAGGTCTGGTTCCATCAGGGCAAGGTTGTGTGGCTTCTCGTCTGGCTTGTCCAGCTCCTCAGAGGCTGCCATCTTGTCTGTAGTTCATTGTCTCTGAGACTAACTCCCAACAACTGGGAAGATAGCTTCTCATCTCTACGAGGGAAATATCATGAGATTTCCCGGAAGCCTCAGGTGAAAGCCATGCCCCCACGGAGGCCTCATTGGCTACTCAATGGCTAGCTCCAGATTAACAGGCTAGACTCCACCCCTATATCTCAATCGTGAGATTGACAGAGATATATGACCGCCACAATGTTCAATGGCTAACCGAAAGGCTAAATGTTTGTACCTCCTGCCCAGAGGAAACGGCTGGCAAAGTTCCAAAAGTTCCCCATTGAGGGTGCTGTGGAGCACCACTCTCCTGTGAGATGAATGGAGTGGGACTGAGTGGGCAGCAGCCTAGTGTGTGTAGATAGGTGATAGATAGGCAGACAGATAGATGATAGACAGATAATAGACTTTATGTGCTTGTGAGAGAATGCACATATAAACATATACATGCTCGTGGAAACAGCAATCGAGATCAAAAAACACTTTCCTTCCACTAGGTCGATCGGTTGCACAGACCCTTGATCAATAAGTACTGATCAGTAAGGAGGTTACTTCAAGGACCAAGGGGCACCTGACCCAGCCATGGTGTTTTCAGTGGCCTCCTCCGCCTGTGACAGATGCACCTGAATTTGAGCTGTGGCGCTGGAGACGAATCTGGAAAGGCGCAGGGCCTGCTAAAAGGACAAACATCTGTCCTGGAAGAAGGATGGCCAGACAGGGACAGAGAGACTGTGTCTCACACACGTTGGGCATACTTTGTCAGGAGAGACCCGTTCCTAGAGAAACACATCATGGTTGATGAAGTGGAGGGGCGGCAAGAGGAGGAAGACCCTGGACAAGCTAGATTGACACAGTGGTGCCACAAAGAGCTCTGACTCCTTGAGAAGGTGACACGGGCTGGGCAGTGACCTCCTCTGTTATCCATTGAGTCATTTTGGTCCACTGGAACCAACTTGACAGCCCCTACCTGCAGCCTGTCAATCAGATCTTACTTTAGAAATGGGATGGCGGGTGGTTTTCAGGCATTCATGTATCTACAACACAGAGACCCTGGTGTGGGGAACCCACCCACCCCCTTCCAAACTCCCAGAGGCTGCCTCCAGAGTAGCAGTTCGGAACACCCCTGGGGATCGGGGATTGTTAGCACCGAAACCCGTTGACCAGCTGCTGTTGATACCAATGAATCTTATCTTCTTGAAGTCCAACAGTTCCCTCTCGCTCCATTTGGGAACCACAGACGTGGGTCCCGGCAGCAGTAGGTCTGTTGAGCGCAGGCTTGGTCCAGTTTCTGGGCAGCCAGCCTGCTTTCAGACGACGCAGGCAGCATCTCTCCGAACAGTCCTTTCAGCAGGACAGAGGTGCTGAGTGCCGCCGTTCCCAGACAGGCTGTCCCTCGGGATCAAACACCACATGCTTGTTGGAGCACTGTCCTCGGCTGCCTCCTCTCCCGCAGCTGTCACCTGGCCTGCTCCGAATAGCCCCAGGCTGACGTCCTGGGAAAGCTGTCCTGCAGCGCTGGGGGCAGGAGCCAGGCCCCAGCTATTTATAGCTGACAGGCCAGTACACTCGGGACAGCCGCTCACTTGGGACCCAGGCGAGGGGAGTGCTGGTCGGTGCCGACAGCTCAATGGACCGAGAGGATGTCCACCCCGACCACCCGCTCTGCTCGAATCTGGTGACCCGGCTGAAGCTGGCCCTGGAGGCCGGGGACGAGGACGAGATAGACACCTTGCTCTGCTCCCAAGTCCAGCACGCAGACGCCACGATCGAGCTGGCCAATGATGACTGGATGAAGGAGCCCTCGGCCCAGCTGCCCACAGCGGTGCTTCTAGGTAAACCTGCCACACCCATCTTTTCTGAAAGCGGGGATGGGGGGGTGGGGAGGGGGGTCGGGGGATCACTCCAGAGGTGTAAGAATGGGTAGCTGGGAAAAGACCAAGGCTCTGAGCTCGGCCATCTGATCTGGGCTTGTGTTTGTAGGTGTGTATGGTCTCTGGAGGGTATGGATAGGTGTCTGTGGTCACTGAGGGTGGACGCTGAGCTGAGTTATAGCGCCCTTCCCCCACCCCCCAGGTACAAGTATGTCCAAAGGGGGCTCAGGACTGTGACCTCCCAGGAGCAGGTCACAGGTTCTTGCTCCGACTCACCTTCAAGCCACCAACTTTTCGTTGGCCATTTTTAGTCAGGGACTCCTGCTAGATACATACATGCTTGTGTAAGTGTGTGCATGTATGTATGTATGCATGTGTGCATGTGTTTATGTGCATATATAGGTATGTGTGCCTATGTATACATATGAGTGTGTTCTTGTGTATGTCTGTATGTCTGTGAATGTTTATATGTGGGTGAATGTGTGCATAGGTATGTGTATGTGTGCACATGTGTGTATGTGTGTGTCTACAAGTGTGTAGGTATATATGCATGTGTGTGCATGTATGTATGTGTGTCTACATGTGTGTCTCTGCACACATGTGTATATGTGTATGCATGTGTGTCTTGCGATCATGTATGTGCGCACATGTGTATGTATGTGTGTATGAGTATGCATGTGTGTGTGAGAAGAACTGGTGGCACCATGGTAAAAGCACTCAGCTTCTTTCTCACAGGAAGGGGTGTGGTTCAAAACCACCACGTGGTCCATGGAAGAGAGAGGGGCAGCCTGTCTGCATGATGTTCCATAGCCTAGGAAACCTTTCAGGGCAGTCCCTCCCTGTCCCTCAGGGTCAGTGTGAGCCACACTGGGTGGACCAGAAGTGGGGAGTGTGTCTATAAACACACACACACACAATGGGAGTCAGCACGGGGCGGGAGGGCTCCCTCTGTGGTGCTCAGGGCACTGGGCATGAGAACCAGCCCTGTCGCACCTCACAGCGATAACACAGACGTGCAACATGCCTCCCCAGGCTCACCACGGACAGCGGGTCAGAGAAGACGTACACACATACACTAACACTGTGGCTCTTTCCACTTCTCCATCCCCCACCACCCCCACCCATCCCCAGCGGGCCCACGGCGGGGTGTAAACTTCATCTATTTCTAACCAAGGCAGAAAGCTCACTCGGTGCTGTGCGTTAATACATCCGAAAGACTCTCCGTGATGCCACATAGCCTTCTTCATCTCAATCGCCTATTAAGGTGATTGCCCATAAAACAGGAGAACGGTTGTTTACACTCCAACTTTTCTAAGTCATGCTGTAATTACTTTTGTAAGTAGTGCCTATGCCCAGGGCGGTCCGCATGTCTGGCTTGGATTCTGGGGATATGCCTGGGAGCAGTGCAGCAGAAGGAAAAGATGGGGTGTTTTCTGTGTTCCCCCAAAGGGCCTCTCGCAACCTCCTGACCTGGGAGTGCTAGATCCCCGCCTGCAGTCACTCTGGCCCACCTCTTCCCCACTGTACTCTGGTCACTCTCCTCTCCTGTGCCGCCTCTGTGTGGTTCCTGGGACAGTCACCTGTGCTGTGCTTCTTTGTTTGGGGGACTTCCTCAGGAGGCACACGAGTTCACCCAGATCACACACCCCACTTCCTAATGACAGAGCTTCTGCAAGCCAGGGGTTGGCAAACTCTTGAGAACGAAGAGTCAATCCTGTCCCTCTTAACAACTTCAGAATCACTCAAGAGTCTTCCATGTGTTTTCCCAAACAAATGAAATCACTGTGATTTGAAACAATAACCTTCACATGAGGATCCTGGAGGCTGGGGGGAGAGGGGAGTCATGAGCAGGTCAGCAGTTCAAAGCCAGCCCCTCTTCTGGAGGAGAATGAGGTCGTCTGCTCCCGTGGAGACTGCCAGGCTCGGGAACCCTCTGGGGTAGCTGGACTCTGCTCTGCAGGGACACCACCAGGAGTTGGCACCCATCGAAGGTGGCAGGTTTGGATTTGGGGCCTGCCTACCCCCACCCCCTGGATTTCTCTGGATCCTGTCACACCTTGACCATGATTCTATCCAGACCAGCGTCTTCTCTGCACAAACCCAGGCAGCCCGTGGAGTGTGTGTCTGGAGGACCTCAGCTCAGATGGGTGTGCAAGTCCAGGTAGACTAGAGGAACAAGTTCATAAACACTCGTATGCATAAAGAAAGAGTTTTATAGACAAGAGCAACTATACATTAAGAAAGCATCCCGACCCAGTCCTATCCAAGGTCATAAGTCCAATATTAGCCCATAGGTCCAATACCAGTCTATAGTCTTCTTCAGACTCACCAAACACATGCAGTGACGCCGAATGTAGATGATGACAACCAGTGGGTAGAATGTCTTTGGATCAGTGGCATTGTAAGCATCTCAGCACTGGCAGGAGTCTCCAAGTGGCTCCTCCGGCTTCAGAGGTCTGGCTGCTTCCAAGTGGCTTGTCCAGCCCAGGGCACTAGGATAGCTCTTTGAGGCTTCTACTCAGGGATGTCTCACAGGGTGTCAACCTGGTCAGTGGACAGTGTCTCTGCCTCTGAGAAGGCATTGTCACATTTCCCAGAATTCTCAGGAGAAGGACACGCCCACACAGAGGTCTCATTGGCTATCTGCAGATTGACAGGCAAGACTCCACCCCCACACTCTTAATCCTCAAATTGACAGCAGATGAGGTGACCGCCACCGGGAGGCTGCTCTCCGCAGCGCAGTCCCATGGACTGTGAGAAGGACGAGGGAGTTGTCTTGGAAGAAGTCCGGCCAGAGCACCCTTTGAGGCAAGGAAGCCAGGCTTCCTCCATGTTGTCAGGACGGACCTGTCTCTGGAGAAGGATGGTGTGTTTGGTCAAGTGGAGGGGCAGAGAAAAAGAGGAAGGCTCTCAGGGAGATGACCCAAACTGACCATCACTGGGGCCAATCTCCAGGGACCAGACCAGACCAGACCAGATCCCAAACTCACTGCCGCCAAGTCCATTCCGACTTCCAGAGGGCAGAACTCCCCCCTGTGGGTGTCCGAGGCTCTAACTCATGACAGGAGCAGACAGCTTCACCTCTGCCTCACAGAGGGGCTGGTGGACTTGAACCCCTAACCTTGCAGCTATCAGCCCACTGCATTACCCATCACATCATTAGAGTGCTTCTTCCTGGAACAAGGCCAGCCCCATTCTTCACGTGCACACTGTATGTCCGGGTGATGACCATCAACTCTGACCATACTTCAAGCTCAGCCGGACACCCTGGCTACCACAATGGGCCCAGGCATAGGAACCATGGGGAGAGTGGCACAGGGCCAGGCAATGTTTGGTTCTGTTTGTTCTGTGGGTCAGAACCAACCCTACTGCAGCTTCACAGCAGCAACAACAACCCGGCAAAGCTTCTACTTCCCCAGGGCCCTGCCTGAGGCCCATGAAATTCACACTGATGAAGCCACATTCCCTCCCACAATCATCCCAGTCAGTTGAGAACCACTTGTCTGATGGGGGGAAGCATTGTGAACCTCCATTGCCTCAGACGACCCCACGCACAGCAGAACAGCCCCCGTGTGGCGCCTCCTGCTGTGACCCAGAAAGTTTTCCACGGCCTCTTTTCACAAGGGCCCCCTCCCCGCAGCCTTTCTTCCCACTTTGTGTTAGCCCAGGAGCTCCATGGGGACGAGTTCACAAGCCTCCACGGTGGCCATGGATGAGGTGCGTGGCTGGGAATCGAACCCAGGTTCCCTGCCTGAAAGGTTGAGAATTCCACCACGGAGCCACAGATGACTCCGCTGTGGATGACACACTGGCTGGACTGTCTCTCGGCTGGATGAGGAGGGCCGAGCTGTGAACCCAAGATCAGACCCGAGCCTGATCTCTGGCACGAAGAGAAGGGACTGGAGGTTGGGCTCAGTTGGTGGTCAATGGTTCACGCTTCCCCCCACCCCCCACCCTTGAGGCCTCAGGACAAACTCTGGCTGCCATGGAGGCCCGGGCCAGCTCCTCTGATGGACAGGACCCTGGACATGGTCACCCTCAGTCTGCTGGGAGGGAGGCTTGCCCGGGCTCCATGGGAAGACGATGTTGTAAAGCCTCGTGGTTGGGGCCCTCCCAGGTGCTGCCCGTGGCTGGTTCTCATTCCTATCCTCTGACGTAATGAAGCTACAATCTCAAGTAAAGCGCCGTGTGCAGTGAGGGTTCCTGTGAATTATTGAAATGAGGAACTGATCAGACCCCTGGAATTTGGAACCAGCTGGTCAGATGTGAGGGTGGCCCGAGGCCTCCCCAAAGGGCTGCCTGGAGTGGTGCTGTCTTCTGGGAATCCTGCTCTCACTCAGTAGCATCTGGCCATCGGAGTTAGAAGTCAGGGCACAGGCCGTGTTGGGAAGGGAAATTTCAGGAGTGTGTGCTGCTGGAAAGGGGGATTAAGATGAAGAATTCAGGGCTGGGTCATGGAAGGGGTGAACAGGACTGAACCTTGACCCGCCGACCATCATGGCCATCAGGAGGTTCCCATCAGGGCTGCACCCTGATGCTCACAAGCACCCAGACTCCAGATTAGAGAGTCTCACAGCATCCCATCATTCCAGTCCCCACACAGGGAGTCTGGATGGTGACCCTGCCCTCCCAGAACACGCCCTCAGCAAGCCCTCCAGCAGACTCCGTCAGAACATGCCACCTCAGTCAGAACATAATCTCAGACAGAACATGCCATCTCCTGCTCCCTCCCTTCCCGGAAGGCACAGTCCTGCTGGACAGCACCTACAATTCCACCAGACCCTTCCATCACAAGCTCCCGAAGAGCAAGAGTCCACGCCCAGGTGGGCATTGGCCATGCACCCGGCTGCTGCTGGGGAGGGGGAGGGGTCGGGTAACCCCACCCAAGGATCCTGCCCTGCCCCCACATGAAGCAAACACAACTCTTCACAGCTGGAACGCTACCAGGCATTGCAGTCCACGTGATAAAGCAGAGAAGAGATTGAAGTTGTCAAGGTTGGCATTTCCTTGGCACCATCAAACCCACCCACCCACCCACCCCCGTGGACGCAGCTGTCAGCAAGTCGAATTATGTGTTTCACTGAGCATGCCTGTTGCAGAAGATCTCTTTCAAGTGTTCAAAAGCAAAGGCGTCACTTTGGAGTCTAAAGTCCTTTTCAATCCCTCATCCACATCTGAACAGTTACTCATTCATAAGGAAGTTCTCAAGAACAATTGAAACTCTTGGATGGGCTGTGGGCTAAGGGTGTTGACCACATAAGTTGGCCAGAGGATGAAATAAAGGCACCCTGGGAGAAGGACAGTCAGGATGCTCCTGAGAGGTGAGAGACTTCATCTCACCTTCTTTAGACCCATTATCGGGAGTGACCAGTCCCTGGAGAAGGACATCAAGCTCAGTGAAGTGGAGAGCCAGTGATAGAGAGGAGACCCTCAACAAGGCGGACTGGAAATGGTGCTGGGAAACGGATATGCACAAGACCCACATCCCACTCCACGCACAAAGACAAACTCAAGGTGGATCAAAGGCCTAGATGTAAAACACGCAGCTCTCAGGAACCTCAATGAGAAAATCAGGACAAAGCTTGGAGCCCTAGGGCAGGCAACACATGGGCTATCAGAGAGAACAAAGGACACATTCTCCATGAAAAAACAAAATGCATCAGTGGAACCCATTAAAAATGCAACACTTGTGTTCATCAGAAGATTTCATTAGGAGAGTAAAGTGAGAGCCCACAGAAGTGGGAAAAGATATTTACCAAGGACATAATGGACAAAGGGCGAATTACTGATAGCTACATTTTTCTGGAAGCCGACAACAAGAAAAAAAACTAATAACCGTCTGAGAAGGTGGGCCAAAGGCCTGAACAGGTGATTCATAACAGAGCACACTCGAGTGGCTAATGGACACAGGAGGAAATGTTCCTGGTCATTAGCCATTCAGGAAGTGCCAATCAAAACAGCCATGAGATGTCACCTAACACCCAATCACTGCAGCTCAGGGTGGATAAACTGAGGACAATAAATGCCGGAGACGGTGTGGTGAGATAAATACGTACAGGCTCTGTGGCAGGCGGTATGGTGAGACCTAAAAGAGATGGCAGAGGAATTGCCACATGATGCAGCAATAGCAATACTGGGCACACACCCCAAAGAAATAGGAAACAGAGCGCGAACAGACGTTTGGTCCCTCGTGTTCATCAATGGCATGGTTCACAGTAGCAAGAAGCTGGAAACAGCCTAAGTTCCCATCAGTAGAAGAGAGGGTTAAAAAAAATACCTGGTACAGATACACAATGGAATACCAAAATCTCTCAAAAAACAGCCATGAAACACCTCAAGACAGGGAGGAATTTGGAAGACACTATGCTGAGTGAAGTTAGTCAGGCACAAAAAGACAAATACTGCTGGAATCCCCCTGTGGAAGGAACAGGCAGAATGGGTACCAGCTCAGGCTGTTGGGGCACCCGGGGTGCTGGTCAGGGTGGCCAGACAGCCTCGCAGAGAGTCTGACTGTGCCGACAAGACACATACCCTCTGCTCTACTGCGTTTTTGAAGGTCACTTGGCCATAGGGCGCCTCACGTCAACTGGGATCAAATGGTCACGGAGGAAAAGGGGGTGGTGCCTGCTGAGTGGCTGCCATGGGAATTTATGATGAGGGCCCCGGAATAGGGAGACCACCCTACCAGAGGGGTGAGGGATACTAATGGGGAAACAAGTCAGGACAGGGGAGAGAGGGAGCGGACCTGTCGGGGGAAGCACAAATGCATGCCTGTTGGTAGGAAAAGAGGAAACACATATCTCCAGTCAGGGGGAAGAATGACTGAAAATTTTGGGGGAGATTCTAGGGGGGCAGAGTCTTTGGTGGTAAGCACCAAATGGGTCACATTGGCCCGGGCTTCTGAGTGTCTTCTGGAGACCCTGGTCGGGGGCTGG
The DNA here is from genome assembly GCA_004026705.1 of Nesogale talazaci. Lineage (NCBI taxonomy): Eukaryota > Metazoa > Chordata > Mammalia > Afrosoricida > Tenrecidae > Nesogale > Nesogale talazaci. The sequence continues at coordinate 35,151 of PVJH01020994.1, forward strand.
ACAGCACTGGGACACTGAGTCCTGGATCTCCAAGCTACACAGCATGCTCCAGAAGCGGCATCCATGAGCTCCCGTGAGGGGGCTCCCCGGATGAACTGGACTCTACCTCAGACCCACTTGTAACTTGAAGACTTAATCCAGAGAATATATGGGGTCTGAGGAAGCAGAAGCCAGCCGTGTCGAGATTGTTGAAGTGTTGGCCGGCAGACCAACAAGGCCTTGCAACCTGGATGCCCCAGATGCTGTAGTAAGACAGGTATTCTTCCGGCAAGCCTGTGAAGGACATTCTGTGTTATTGTGTTCTTGTTTGTTCACTCTCGGGTGTATCTCAGAGGCGTTATGTCCTTGGAGAAATCACCCTCTTGAAATTGTTATATCTTTATCTGAGGGGAGCTGGTAAATGAAACCCAGAATTGATGAACCTATAGGGACAACGAGTAGACTAAAGATTTCGGGTAGGCTACAGGGGTGGTGGGGGCTAAAAGGAAGATGATGTCAAGGAGTCCAGGGAAAGAAAAGAATGCCTGAAAGCCATGGAGGCAATTGTACGATTCTACTTGACATAATTGAACTATGGAATGATGTGACATATATAGTCACTCCCAAATAGTAATCAATTAAAGAAAGAAGATCCAGGTTTGAAGCTCACAGTAAATCCCAGCTCCAACTTAAGAACAATTAGACCTTACATCATGGCCCTGCACAACACTTACTCTCAGGAAGGGAAAAGAAATGAGATGGTGCCCGGCTATCAGGTAAAATAACATCTGGGGTCTTAAAGGTTTGTCTCCACACAAGCAGCCATCTGAGATGTTAACTAAGTCCGCATGGAAGGTGATCACCATCATCGGTCACCGAAGGACTGCGAATCATATTGTTTGAGATCAAAGGAGGGATTCGTATCAGAGCCAGCATTGTGAGAATCCGGTTTGCAGAAGGTCATGAAAGACAGTGGGAGCACAAGAGTCATTTGTAGAAACTACATAGGAAACAAACCTCCGGTGAACTTCCTCAATCCACAATTGAGGGGTGGGAATAAAGGGGTTCCTAACCAAAAGGCATCGGAGAGATGAGTATTGAAGATCAGAGGCATAAGTCTGATGTGAAGAGTTAAAACTTTGTCCGCTGATCTCCCCCACTCCCTCTTATGCATGGTGGTCCTCATCTGGTCTTCAACATTATCCTGTATCTTTGTTTGGGTTTTGTTCCTTCATATTAGGGTGTGTCTCAGATGTGGGATGTCCTCGGAGGGCACCCTCTTGAGGTTGTGTTTATGTTTTATGTGTGTGCATGTGTGTGTGTGTGCTTCGATATCTGAAACTCAGGATTAAGGCACCTACAGGATAGCAAGTAGAATAAGAGCTCTGAGGGGCGGGGGGTACAGTGGTGGGGACAGGGGGTGAAAGGGAGACAACATTGAGTCCAGAAAGGAAAAAGAATGTTCAGATTGGAAACTGACAGTGGAAGAAATTGCACGACTTTGCTTGAACTGTGGAATGATGTGACATGTGTATTAACTACCAATTAGTCATTTTACAATAGATGGGTTGATAAAATGACTCGGGCATGGGCCCAAGCATAGCCACCACTGTGAGGCTGGCATGGGAACCAGCATGTTTCGTTCTGATGGACAGAGGGGTCAGTATGAGGCAGAACCAACTTGACAGCACCAGACAGCAAGAAAGTGGTTCTTGCAAAGGAAAGGCCTAGGGAGCTGCTTCCATAAAGATGAACACCTGGGGGACACATCTCTGTCCCTTGGAGTCATGAGTTGCAATGAGCTCGCTGGCCACTAACTACAAGGTCAGCCTTTGTCTTGTCCAATCCTCGTCTGTCTCCAGAGCCTCTCTGGAGCGTTCACCCTGAGACGGAGCTCCCGGAAATGGTGTTGGGGCATGGGTGAGCGTGGCCTTTGGCTGGGTGGTCACAAGTGTTCTTACAGTGACACTATTGATCTGTTTTCCTGCCTGGAAATATTGAATGCTGCGTTCTGCTGAAGCCGACCCTCTCCTTGTTAATAATTCCCTGATTTGTCCTTCCCTCCTTCTTGGACCAAGTGGCTGGTTCACTCGCCACCAAGAACAAGGGAGGGAGGGAGGGGGGAGGGAGGAGGGAGGGAGGACAGGCGGGTGGCAAGACCCATCCTGCCCCCAAACGCATGAACTGTACAATTTGGTAACTGGCATAATCAAACTACTTAAGAAACAACTGATTACTAATTGCTATGATTAAGGGAGCCAGCATCCCGTGATTTTGCTGCCGATCTATTATATACAAGTCAAGATGCTACTTGAATTCTTGATTGAAATAGAAAAATAGTGGCATTCTGTTGTGTTTGGGGTAATGGTATTTAAGCATCTGGAGGCAAGTTAAAGAAATACTAATTGGGATTTTATTAAGAGATTGCACCCAGCAGCACGTATAGGTGGGAACGGCATATGGATGTGCCTATGATGGGCGTGGGAGCCAATGGGAAAGGTGATCTGTCTGTAGGAGACAGCCGACCGCCTCACCCAACAGGCCCTCCAGAGAGCATGGTTAGGGGTGCACTCTGAGGAGGAGCCACGTAGCCTGGTAGGTGTGGAGGAGGGTCAGCCTCAGGGGTGTGGAGGAAGGACACGCCGGACAGCTGAATGGGCATTAAGCCAGGCTGGACCTCCACCATCACCTGCATCAATAGTAGAGCAAGCCCTCCTGATTGGTCCAGCCGGGTTCTCTTGAGAAACAAATCCGGTGACACGCATCTACATATCAGAGAGAGCTTTATCTCAAGAAGTGAACTTCTACCAAGAAGGTATCCCAGTGCAGACCAACCCAAGCCCATAATTCCCATGTCTGTCCTAAAAGCCATCTTCAGACAGAGGAACAGACCAGTGACGCAGGACGATGAAGCCGGAGGCAGGAAGCTCGCAGGCCTGAGGGTACAGAGTCTCACCCACCCAAGGTCCGTGGGAACAAGGCAGGGCACCGACAACTCTCAGGGTCGGTGACCCACGTGGGGCCACCCCTGGAAGTGGGCCGAGTCCAAGCAAGCACGAGACAGGAGAGGCAGAGAGCACGAGGGAGGTTCCCCCGGTTATAAGAAGGCCACACCTCCTCAGGGAGCCACCGTCCACCTGATTGACACGTTGGAGTCCACCCCTTCACCTTCATGCCTTGTCAGGTTGACATACAAACATCCACCTGCCACAGCCATGCTCTGTTAGCCCAGGTGGACTAGAGAGACAAGCCCCTAGGACCTCATATGTGTAGAAGAACGAGTTTTCTCTAAAGGGTAATTGTACATTAAAAAAGCATCCCGACCCAGTTGAGTCCAAGCTCATAAGTCCAATATTAACCCCTATATTCCTATATCGATCTCTAAATTCCTCTTCAGGCTCATGAAACACATGCAATGATGCCAAGTGCAGGATGATCACAGGCCTGTGGGTGGAAAGTCTTTGGATCCAGGGGCGGTGTAAGCATCTCAGCACTGGCGGGAGGTCTCCATGTGGCTTCTCCAGCAGACAAGGCTGTGGCTTCTCCTCAGGGAAGTCTCCCAGATAACCAGCAGAGAGAGAAAGTGTCTCCCGTCTCCAAGGAGGAAAATACCAGAGTTTTTCCAGAGTCCAGGGGAAGGCCATGCCCACAGAGGCCTCATTGACTGTGACCCAATTGACAGTATAGACTCCACACCTTTTTTCTTAATCCTCTCAAGCCCTGCGTTGACACTACATGAGGTAACAACCACAGATGCATAAGGCTTTCACTGGCTGCCTCTCAAGAGCTCATCGGGTCCTTCTTCCCAGTCCATTTGCACTGGAAGCTCCACTGATCCCTGTTCAGCATCACAGCAGTCCTCCAGGATCCACTGAGGGAGGTGGTGGCTACACGTGAGGTGCTTTGGCCTGGAATCGAACTGTGGTCTCTTTCGTGAAAGGCAAGAACTCTACACTGAGCCATCACTGTTCCTGCCTCTGAGGTGGTGGGGGGAGGGGGGTCACCGTTCCAGTCTTTATTCCAACACAAAAACAGGAGAATGATCCCTGAGCCACAGGGATGTGAGGGCTTTATAGATTGGTATCAAGCATAAGGGCTAATAAGGGACTTAAGGACTTGATCTGGGATGGGATATTGTCTCAATGCTCGCTTGCTCTTGTCTATAAACCTCCTTCTTATCCACACATGAGTCTCTATGAATTTGTTTCTCTAGTCTGCCAGTACTAAGACGTCTGGTGACTAACCTGAGGTCAGCAAGGGCTGACCCTTCCAGTGGCACATGGGCTCCCATAAAGATGACAACCTGGGAAACCCAGGAGGGAGGAGGGGGCAGTTCTACTCAATCCGATGGGGTCACCCTGAGTCACACACAACTGGATGGCAGGGTTTGTTTTCAGGTTGTCCCTCTGGTAGGGACACTTGACTTT
>PVJH01020995.1:0-39599 GCA_004026705.1 Nesogale talazaci
TGATGACGAATATACCGAACTTCCTGTTTTGTTTTGTTTTTAAAGATGGAAAGAATGCACAGAGTCACTACCTCAAAATGAACTAGTCAACATCGGACCTCAGAGAGGGTATAGCAGGCAAAAGAAATTGCTCAGTGCGGTATATGGATACATCCACCAGAGAAGAAAGAAAGTAAACAAACAACAAAATGATTGCATTTGTCAACATAGCTTTCACATTCTCCAAAAGCCTTCATTTACTGTAATATTGTGTCCTCAGAAAATGCAAGGAAACGTAAAGGTGACCCACAAACATCTAGCTAAGAACTGGTTACATGAAAAAACAATCACACAAAGTCAAATTTTTACTTACTCTCAACAACTAAGTCCTTGATGTAGTGACTCCCCTGCCACCTATGATCAGTCAGAAGGAAAGCCTTAAAGGGGACTGAAAAGTTATTGGTTTAGGTTCATTGATCATGGTATTGATTGAATGCACAATGGCATTCTTTATTCAACTTCGCCATTAAAAATATCTAGTATTAACTTGAACTGGTAACCTGCCTCAAACTAATACCCAATATTTCCAAAACATGGTAGCTGATGCCCTCTCTATGAAAGCAGGGCTTCGTGGTTTATAACTGGTTTGGGGAATGAACTGTAAAGGCCTCTCCAGTGCCAAAGTGGATGGAATTATATTTTTAAGAGCACATGGGATTAGGGAGCTATTTCAGAAAGACATACATACCTTTCTCTTCTATGAAGAAAACTTAGGATAGCCCTTTCTCAGCAGGGTTTTTAAAAATGAGCAACAGAGGCGAATCCATGACCCTAATAATGAAGATCTTAATGCTCCAAAATAATGATGTATACGACTTGCTACCTGGAGGTCTTAAAAGGCATCAAAGGCGGGTAAAAAAAGCATGGATTCAGGAATGAGCTTGGGATCACACTGAATCGTAACTGGAACTTAAGAACAATTCGTTCTTACGACAAGGTGTTCCTCAATTCCCGCCCACTGGAAGGAAACCCAGGTGAGTGCTAGAGCAGAGTGTGGCAAAGATACCAGATGATGTCCAGCTGTCAGATACGTTAGCATTGGAGGGCACAAAGGCTTGTTTCCAGGAAAAGCCGCAGCCAACTAAATTAGTTGTCAACTAACTCTACATGGAAGAAACACACTGTGGTAGTTACATAACCTGTTGTTAATTTGGTACTTGGGGGGATGGAGAAAGAAGGGATGAAGCCTAGTCTGTCGATGGGCTTTCTCCTGAGGATTTTTGGAAATCCTGTTTTTCCTCCTTGAAGGTGGGAGAGTCTCTCTACTCACTCCTTGACACAACGCTGCCATCCCTGCCAGTGCTGAGATGCTTACAACGCCACTGGGTCGAAAGACGTTCTGCCCATTCGCCTGCAATTGCCCTGCATTCAGCATAATTGCACGTCTTGTGAGCATGAAGAGGACTTTCTAAATTGGCAGCAGACATATGAGCTAGTATTGGACTTATGGACTTGGACAGACTGGGACGGGATGTTTCTTAATGTACAATCACCCTTTATATAAACCTCTCTCTTATACACATATGAATTTCTATGTGTCTTTTTCTCTAGTCTATCAGGACTAACACACACACATGCATAAACACACACACACACATACACACACACACACACACACACCAGCATCGGTGACTGAAGGATTTGATGTTTTATAATCTGAAAATAAAGGTGGGAATAAAATCAGAGCCTAACCTGTGAAATTCAAACAAAACTCATCACAAGAAAGGTTCAGCTGATGCTCTTTGTGTGTGTGTGTGTGTGTGTGTGTGTGTGTGTGTGTGTGTGTGTGTGTGGAGGATAATGCATTTGGAGTTCATTCCACCTGGTCAGACTGTTTAAAAAGCTCTCTATTTAGAAGTTCAGAAAGTATATGTAACAATGCAAGACAAAAAACGTCCTGATTTGTGGCAGATGGGGGTCTGGTTTTGCCACCACGACAGTGCATTTACTCACATGGCTTTCACAGTGTACCAGTTACTGGCACCTCCCAAACCCAGAGTGTCTCTCTTGTCCCACATGGCTTACTCTTCTGGTCTCACTCCAGGTGATTTCTTTCTACTTCTGCAAATGAAGAGGGACATGTAAGGACAATGATTTTAACAATGCAGAGGAGAAGAAAAATAAGTGAAAGAGGTGCTGTCAGGCATTCAAAGAGGTGAAGTTGAAAATTGTTTCCAAGAATGGAATCACATATTTGACAAATGGATTAAGTATAATGAAGAGAACTTTGAAGTTGGTTTTTGTAAAAAAAAAACCAAAAAACAAAAAAGTGTAGCTTTGAAAGGAAATTCCTTTGAGGGGAGTGGGGTTACCCCCTCGTACATATGGCAGGCTGGTAAGCTCAGTGCTGTGTGCATCTGAGGTCAGTGGGAGCATGACAGGGCATTTCTCCAAGAGTCAGGGCCCCACAGGGGACATCCCTGCAAGAATCAAACACAGAATCAAACAGGATACTGAGGAGCAAAAGAGCAATGTTCTCACTCTCTGTCCTATAAGAAGGTCGCACCCCCATGGAGAAATCAACAAGCTACCATTTCATTGACAGGTGGTAATCCACCCATCCTGATGCACCACAGCCAACAGCACATCAATGAAAACTCATCCAAATCATCTTACAAAAGAAATCAAGACAAAGATACAAACATCCTAAAATTCATGACAGGTATGGTGAAAATTAGGGAATAATTTTATAGTATTAAACTTTTTATGGCTTCAAAATGTATTTTAGCATTAAAGTTTAAAGCATTTAGAAAGATTATGCTTGGTCTTTAATCTTTTTATTTTTTATTATTTCCTCAATAGCTTATATTCATGCTTTCTACTATTCTACTAACTCTTAAGTATATAGCTATATATATTCATGCATACATATTATTTAATAAATACTACAAAATTATAGCAGCCACGCTTAACTCATTTTGTTTTTCATAAGCTTGAATGACTTAAAGGGGAGGGATGACACAGTTAGTATACAGAGGAAGTGAGCAGCCTCATTCTATGTGTTAGAGTAACCCATAGGGTATATTTCAGGGTATACTCACTGTGAGAGCATATTGGCAGGTTTTTTTTATACAGATCTGTTGGGTGACTTTACAATAGCAGCCAACCACTTAAGAGCGGTGCCAATTGACCTCTTCAAACAGTTACTCTTATTCTTAGGTTTTGTCCTACTCACAATGATAACACGTTTAAGTCCATTTTCGTATCACTGTGTCAGTTACATTCAAGAGCTTAGGGTTTTCATCAGTTTAGCGGGTATCCAACTTTATGAAGTATGAGGTCTTTCTCTAAAGATTGATTCCTCCTGATGGCGTGTCCAAAGTAAGCAACACCCGGTGGTGGCACCATCCTTGACTTTCAGGAACATTCTGGTTATACTTCTTGCAAGACCTATTTGTCTGTACTTCTCACAGACCAGGATCTGTTTGATCATCTTTACAAACATGGATAAATCAAATGGGTCTGTTCTTCTTTATTCTCTTAATTCCATGTTCAGGTTTACACGTTTATGCATACTAGGTAACTGAAAACAGCATTTATTGGATTGTGCACCTAAGTCCAGTCGCTGTGAATGAAGAGGGATATTACAATGTATCATAGGTCTCCAAAACTTCTAGGGAGCTGTTGAAGAACAAACTTCCAGATTGGTAAGGACTCTCTTAGATGGAGACATCTCAGACAGTCTAGAGAAGTTCTTTCCTATAAATGGTTTAATTAAAATCTGGCTAAGTGCTTAGGGAGATTAAAAAGATATAAAATAGTATTAACAGATGACTAAAATAGCTGGGAAGTATGAGGTTGATTGAATTATGTTAGGGAGAAAACCACAAAAATTATGAGAATGAGAAATAATGGAGACTTGTGACAGATAAGAAAGTTTGTTATAGAGGGGAGAGAAAAGATGTGCTATTTTACATTGGTAATTTTTGACTACGAAATCCATACCCACTTTCACTCATTATCTTTAGTTCTCAGGCCTATCATTGTGGCTATAATTATCAATAATAATAAAAATGCTTGAGATTCATTTTAAAGTATCTTCTTTATTCTAAGGCCAAAAAGGGAAAAGGTTCTATAATTATTTTGAATGTTTTTGATATATTAATGAACAGCTACCAACTTAAAATTTCTCCCCTCATCAAAGCATGGAAAGCCTTTGAATATTTCAAAGTTGTGTGTTCTGTTTTATTTTAATTTTACCCAGGGTAGCAAAGGAATAATTTTTCCCCAGAAGAAAAGAGAAAGAATATCTGTAACTTTCAGCCAGTACTTAGTTTCGCTGAAGTTAAGAAAAATTCATAGAATCATTAGAAAATGTGTTATCAGCCTTATGAAAACTCTGGCTCATCACCAACTAAATAGAATGATTTTTGTTTTACAAATATATTTGAAGAGAGTCAGCTTTATATTGATAAAATTTATGAGACTAAATAACGTGCTCATCTGTAGTAATTATTTAAATTTCCCCTCTGAGTTAGTCTGGATAGACTAGAGGGACAAATTTCAGAGTCATGCATATAGGTATAAGGAAAGGGTTTATATACAAAAGAAATGTGACACTAAGAAGGCATCCCAATCCAGTCCAGTGCAAAGTCATAAGTCCAATATTAACCCATATGCCCGAAATCAGTCTATAAAGTCTCCTTCTGACTCACGAAGTCACAGGTCAGGGGGTGCAGAATTCTGGCGCTGGCAGGGGTCTCCCATGGCTCCTCACTTCCAGGGCTCAGAGTCCATCAACAGCATGCCACTCCAGCTTCAGAGGTCTGTCTTCATCAGGGCAAAGCCGAGTGGTCTCTCTGCTGGCTCCCCCAACTTCTCCGATGCTGCCAGCTTGTCTGTGATTAATCGTCTCTGAGACTAACTCCCAACAACTGGGGAAGATAGCTTCTCATCTTCACGAGGGAAATATCGCATGATTTCCCTGGAGTCTCAGGTGAAAGCCATGCCCACATAGAGGCCTCATCGGCTACTCAATGGCTATCTCCAGATTAACAGGCTAGACTCTACTCCTATATTTCAATCATAAAATTAACATAAGCACATGCCTGCCACACCCTCCCCTTCTTGTGTACACTCTATCAATTCGATATTGCTTTATTTTATTTCCTATCCTAAACTCTCCACTCTCTACCTTCACCCACATTTCTTTTGTGTCTTTTGAGGGGTTATATATTCAATCTTGTGATGGGTTGCCCCTTTCTCACCCTTCCTCCTCCTATTTGTTCCCTCTGTTCCCTTTAGCCTTCCTCCTATCTCGCAATCATGCTCACCCTCCACTCAGGGGACCTTGATCAAGCCCCACCCTGCATTACATGCCCTCCTCCCCATCACGTTGAGACTCTTTAGTTCCCTTGGATAGGAGTTTGTTGGCTCTCGACTCCTCTGCCAGGTGACACCAGAACTGCCAGTCTGTAGTTTTTTTTCCATGGGATTATTACCCATACCTGTCTTACATAGAGAGACATAGGGAGAAAGAAAAAGTAAAACAAAAACAGAAGTGAAAAATTAAACAGAAAAACAAAACAAACTCAACAGAACAAGAGAAAAACAAACAAACAAACAAACAAAAAACAATAGATAAGTCCAGGGCTGTCTGCTGACTCATATGTATGAGTTCTGATCAAGTCTTATGGGGGGCCAAGCCCTATGCCCTGAGTCAAAAGTGAACGTTCCTGATTCCTTCGGGACTTGGTTACTTTGCTCCCCTTGCTGCTCAGTTGCACTCCCCGTGTGTCTCACCGCACTGTGCACGGGGCAGAGCTAGTGCACACTCCTCACATTGTCTGCAGTGCTGTGCCCCTCCGTGCTATGGGCTAGTGAGGGATGGTGTGTCTCCTGGTGGGGCCGGAGCTACAGTCCTGTTTATGCACCGGCTGCTCAGAGCAGGGATGTCATTCCTGGGGCTTGGTGAGCCACGGTGAGGTCTACACATTCTCTTCCTCTTAGTTCACTCCCGTGTGGGCTGGAAAGACCCACCTCTTTCCCCAGGCTGTATTTTCAGTGTTGTTCGCTGTGTTGCCTTCTTCTGTGGAGGTGGTCAACATAGCTTAGCTAAAGCCTGTCCTGTCAACATTCACAAGAAAGAAAATTTTTGTCCGGCTTTTAAAATATTGTTAATGGTCTTTTCTTTTTCACTTTTAGTTTTTATCTTATTGTTGCTGTAGTTGTTGTTGTCTCTTTTGTTTTTGATTCTAGTGTATGTGTTAGGTCTCTCAGTTTAAAAAGCAGCTGCCATAATAATCAATGCAGAGGACCCTTATTATGTTACAAATGGAAAATGGTCTAGAAATGTTGATGACATTAAAATTTAAAAAAAATTAAGTTCATGTATCAAATAATTAATTATGAGAATAAAATCATGAGAATAATCTAATTAAAAGATAGCACAAGGTGTTTTGATCCAAAAGAGCTGGATCTCCCCATTCCCTTTTGCTGCTGCAAAAATTAAGAACAATGTTATTTTACTCCTGATTTTGAATCACTTTCAAGGTATGACTCAATACAAGATAGTTTGATATTAATGTCTTGTTTTTCATTAGTTTATTGCAATACTATCAATTACCTCCAGTAAACTGCACTATGTACTCGTGAGAGAATGAGAGAAAAAAGACAATAGCTTATAATGAAAATAACTGTCTCATTATCGCCAGCTGCTGTCAGATGAACTACAATCACAGAGACACGAGGTCCATAGAAGGGAGCACCCCTCGGTCCTAAATCAATTTTGAAGATATACATACATTCATTCTCCAAAGAATTCTGTCAAACCTTTAACTACAGTGTCAATATTTTTGCTCTCTGGTACACTAAGATCCAATGGTTATTGTTCTGATTCCCCTGGATATCCCAAGGAGGAAAAGATCTCATGGTCTTCTCTGAATGAAAGTTTGATGAAAATTTGAATTCCAGTGTTGCATCTTTCTGAGTCATGAACCTACCAAAAAATCTTATAGCCCTGGAACCAATTATGTAAACTTTTCTAATATTGTATGTTTCCAAATTATCAGGTTATGGTCCCTTTCATGTATATATATGATGCATGAAGAAAACAAAGAGTCATTTAACTACAGGAAAGAAAGAAAAAAACCAATGTGGATGTCAGAAAAGAGTCTGACCTGTATCCAAGTGAAATTATATGCACTTATGAATGAAAGAAATGATGAAGTGAAAAAAGCTGTAAAAAATTCAAGAAGCAGCTCTAGAAGTCAGAAGTTTTGTAATGTGCAAATATTTTTAAAAGTAAAAGAACTGAAAATTTAATAAATCAAGTGTTGATTATTAATATTAATTAGTAACTTTAACAAAATATTGAAAGATGAAAATAGCATCAAAGAAAGGGAAAGGAGAACTCAGTCCCTTGGAGAGGCTCTACTGACAAGACACAAAGCTGACTTGCTGTGAGACATCCTGGAGGAGAAGCCACATGGGCTTATCCTGATGGAACCGGACCTGTGAAGCTGGAAAAGTCACATGGAGACTTCGGCCAGAGCTGAGATGCTTGAGAAGCCCCAGAGAGGTCCCTGCCAGTGCTGAGATGCTTCTACCACCACTGGATACACAAGACTCTACCCCCACTGGTCTGTGATTGTCCTGGTGTCATTGCATGTGCTTTGTGAGTCTGAAGAGTACATTAAAGATTGGTATCAGACATATAGGTTAGTACAGGACTTATGACCTTGAACTGGACGGGGTTGGGATGTTTCCTCAATGTTCAGTTGCTCTTGTCTATAAACCTCTTTCTTACACACACACACACACACACACACACACACACCAACACAAAGGAGAAGGAATAGACAGAATATACCAAAAATAGAAAAAGGTAGATGTTCATCCACTTCCCAAACTGGTATATGATATAGAACTAATGATATTGAACAGAAAAGGATAAACTGAAAGTAGTGAAAAATAAGACTGTAGGAATTGATAGAATATCAATTGAAATATTTCTAAAAATGAATGTAGTGCTGAAAACTGTCATTGTTCCATATTAAAAAATATAAAATGTTGACTTGGACAACAAACTGAAAGAGATCTATATGTTTGCCTATCCCCTCCAAAAGGTGACAAGACAGATCGTGAAAAATATCAGATATCCATTAGTGTCACATGCATGTAAAAGTCTTTTAGTAATACTTCAGAAACTCTTTCACCAGTACATGAAGCTGATAGTAATTCATGTCTTATTCAAAAACAAAATAAAAGATGTGTCATTACTTATATCAGAAGGATCTTGACTAAAAATAGTACATACCAGAAAAATGTTTACTTGTGTTTTATTATCTATATGATAGTATTTGACTATGTGGATCACAATAAGCTATAGAGAATGCACTTAAATGCTTGGAATTTTTTCATTTCTTTCAGCTTGAGAAATACTAACAGTGTTCTTTTCTTTATTGTTTTTTAACTTCATTCTTTTGCAAATTGAATGGCAATGTATGTCTTTATCTAGTGGCAATCTTTTTGGATACTCTAGCTTCAATTATTTTATATAGTTAAATTAGTTACTTTATTCCAAGATAATGTGTCAGAGTCCCTCTATCACAGATTGGCATATTTCCCATATTTTCACTGAGCTCTTCATGAGAGCAAGAATGGAGTAGGGTCTTGTCATAAGAGCTAATAGCTCTTCAACTGGGACTAGAATTAAGTATGGACCCCAACTCATTTATATATGTGTGGATTATGTATGTCTTTGATTCACTTATGAGACATCAGTATAATTTTATGATAGAAACATTATAAATCATCTCCTAAGGGAATAAGGTAATTTTGTTAATAATGTCATTTAATTAGCCAATGGTATAGAATTTAAAACACTGTTGAGAAAGGGAAATTATAAAAATATAGACTGGCTTCAGATTGAAATAACTTCATTGTTGACTTGGCCAGCTTAAATTACTAAGTGACAGAATATTATTTGCAATAAAAATTGCATTTGTTTTTAATAACATGAATTGTTTAAGATTTCTACTTTATTTTGATTGAGGTTTTCCTGTTTGTTTTTGTTTGTTTCTTTATCCTGGTAATTGTTTTTGTTAGTTTCTTGTTTGTATATTTTATGATTTTTATGTAAATGAAACCCAGGATAGGTAAATCTATAAAGACTGTAAGTAGGCTAATTACCTAGAGGTAGGATAGAGGCGATGGAGGAGTGTGGAATAGGGAACTAATAGCAATATGTATGAGAAGGAAATGGTCTCAAATTGATTGTGGTGATGGTTGTACAACTATTCACAATATGATGGAACAAGTAAATTGTATCATATATGATGTATATTCCAACAAGGCTATTTTTAAAATGACAAATATAAATACTAGAATGATAAAGCTAACCGATGAAAAATAGAGACAAGGTTAAGGGTTGTAACATTAATCATAAACATATTTCCAAACACGATGAAAATGCCCACACTACAAAGACTCAAATAGAAGTCTGGAACCTTTGGAAAATTTACCATTTATGTCCATTGAAAGACGTCATCAAAGACTAAAAAGAGAACCCACAGATTGAGCAGGTGGGAGCAGGGAACATTTGGCAATAATGTCTCTGCTTAAAGGCTGTGTTAGTCCCGGTAGGTAGACTAGAGAAACAACTTCATAGACATGCATATGAATATAAGGATAGGGTTTATATACTAAAGGAATGGAACATTGAGAAAGCATCCCAACCCAGTCCATTTGAAAGTCATAAGTCTGATATTAGCACATATGCCTGATACCAATCTATAAAGTCTCCTTCTGACTCACAATGTCTCAGATTAGTGGGTGCAGAATCCTGGCACTTGCAGGGGTCTCCCCATGTCTCCTCTCTTCTAGGATTCAAGGTCCATCAGCAGCATCAAGTGGTGGTGGAAGAAACTCAGCGTTGGCAGGGGTCTCCATGTGGCTTCGCCAGTTTCAGAGGTCTGGCTCCATAAGGGTAAGGCCATGTGGTTTCTCCTCAGACTCCTTCAGCTCCTCAGAGGCTGTCATCTTGTCTTGCTAGTAGTTCATCATCTCTGTGACTAACTCCTACAACTGGGGAGATAGCTTCTCATCTCCATGAGTGAAATATTGCGAGAAGACTTCCCAGAAGTCTCAGGAGAAAGCCATGCCCACATGGAGGCCTCACTGGCTACTCAATGGCTATCTCCAGAATAACAGGCTAGACTCCCAGCCCTACATCTCAATCATGAAATTAGCATAAGTACATGACTGCCACATAGACTAAATGCCCAAATCTATAGAGAACTGCAAGACTTCACCAAGAAGTGTGCAGTTTGTCTATTTGAAAAATGAGCACAAAATTGATCACATAACATGAATCAAAATATAGAGAAATACTAACAATCCCTTGCCACAAGAGAAATTAAAATTAATATGAGATATGACATCACATTGACATTGATACCAAAAACTAAATAGCAAATAAATAAAATATTTGATACATGCTACAGACAATGTAGCAGTACAAGAACCTTGGAACATTGCTGGTGGGATAAGAGGATTTTGCAGTCATTATACAAAGGAGAATGTTACCTTTTATCAAATTCAAATAGAAATCCCATGAGAGTCAGCAATATCTCTACACTCACTATGCCAAAGGAATAAAGAATGAAATATAAACTGATATATGCATAGTTATGTCTATTGCAGTGTTATCCACAATAGTAAAAAGAAACACTCAAAATATCTATCTGTATATACATGCAAAAAAGTGGTACATATCACTTAAGACAATGATAAAACCATCAAATACTTTATAATATGAAACATTTGGAAGATATTATCATCAGTAACATTATTTGAACTCATAAAAATGCTGTATTGTTGCAGTTCAAACAATGACAGCCACTATAATGTCTTGAAATTTATGAGTCTTTATTTGGTTAACTGGACTATAAGACTTTACAGGTGATTCCTCAGGTTGTAGCCTCTAGTAAAAATAAAATCCATTTATCAGGGACATTCCTAGAGAGCAAGGAAGGATGACAAAACAGAAGGCAAAATTAATGTTGATGTTCTTTACTTCAAAGCAGGGCCCATCTCTTACAGCAACCACGGTAAGAGCACCAAAAGGAACAATATTAAAAGAAAATAACAAACTCAATTACAACATGCTATTTTCAGGTACATGTGAGTACATTTTGAAATTAAATATCAGTAGGGCTTTACAAGATGGGAGTGGGAAGGAGGCAGGTCAATCAGCAGTGAACAAAATGACACCTTAGTGGCCAACCTGCTTCATTATGAGCTACTATAGAAAAAACATTTTTTAAATCTAGATAAATGATTCTCACAATGAAAGAAGAGGAATTTTATTTTTATGGGGAGACTGGTGGAGTGGTGTAGGAAAGTGAGGGAGAAGGGTGCAATAACTAAATTTAAAACAAACACACATATAGAAATACATATAAGCAACAAACAAACTTTGATAACTCCTTTTCACATTTGTGAATTATTTCTGAAGAATATACTCCAGGAAATAAAAGTGCAGTATTTGAGAGGCAAAATTATCATTACCTATTAGTATGTCTACAATCTAATTTTCAGAATCTGTGAATATATCAGATCACCAAATTTTTAAAAAGCGATATAAGATCACTATGGGTTGGAATGGACTTGACTATAGTGAGTGAATGAATGATAATAGCAAAATTAAGTCTACAATGATTACAATGTTATTTTATTTATCTAGAGCATCAACAGCCATTCTTAAAACAAATAATGAGGTCAGATAACTCTAAACAATATCCTGGTACAAAAAAAAGAAAATGAAAGGAAAAAGATGCTCCATACAAATGTGGAAATCATAAAATAATGACTTCAATATCACCAACAAGAAAAAAATTGGTGAATATGGTTAAAAATGGGTGCAGCTACCCATAGAATTGACCTGCCAGGATTCAAGTTGGATTTAGAAGAAGATGTGAGACGGGTTTATCATTGCTGATATCACTTGAGGCTTGACTGAAAACAGAGAACACCAGGAAAACATTTCCCTGTGTTTCTTTAAATTTGTTAAGACATTAAAACTGATTGCGCACAACACCATTTTCAGGGCAAGGATAATAAATCCAAGAATTTTTAATTGTGGTCACATGGACTGTGTACACAGAGCAAGGAGGTAAATATTGACCATCTGCACTATACAGATAATAGTACTTACCTGATGCAATGCCAAGCAGTCTTGTGGATGAAGATAAAAAATTATAACCTTCAGCATAAGAGAAACAAAAATCCACCCCGCTGGTCAATAAGCAAGCTTAAGGGTTCAATGAAAAAATACAGTTTGTCAAGGGTGTCTGTTGGATCTACAATCGATATCCTTGGAACGAAGAGGCAAGAAATCCAAAGAACTCTTTAAATTTAAAAAAGCAAAGATGTTATTTTGAAGACTAAGCTGCACATAACTTTAGCCATTCCATTTTTAATTGCCCTGTATGTATACCAAACGTGGATCATTAATGGGAAGACTAAAGAGGAAATGGCTTGTGCCTTTGAGTTTTGATGTTGGTGAAGAATACTAAATATGCCATGGGCTTCCAGAGAAGCAAAAGCATTTATGTTGAAAGTACCGTCAAAATGATTCTTATAGGGCAGAGCCCTGGCGTAGTGGTTGAGTGCGGGACTGCGGCCCACGGGCTTGGCGGTTCAAATCCAGTGCCGGCTCTCCAGAAGGCAGTGATTCCCACCCCCACCCCCCACCCCCCCAAAAAAAGATTCTTATAGGTGATGATGGTCAGCATTTGTCTGTCATACTTTGGGCGTATTGTCAGAAAGGATCAGTCCTGGAGAAGGACATCACGACTGGAAAAGCAGAGGGTAAGCAAAGCAGGGCAGCAACCTCAGCAGAAAGGAGTAGCAAGCACAGTGATGGCAACAAGAAGCTCAAAGGTCTGAGGCATGCGGACCACAGCACAGCGCCCTTCCATCTGGCCGCACTCCCTTTCATTGTGCAGCGGGTCTTTGTGAGTTGGAATTGACTGACTGATTGGCACCGACCAGTAACAAAAACCGGAAATGTGATAAAGGAATGTCTGTATTGTTAGTCAGTGTAGTTCATTAACATTAACAATTGTGGTCTTCGGATAAACATTACTATCAGAAAAGACAATAGGGAATCACTTCTCTGCCTGTCCAAATTGGTCTAAACGTGTCTCCCCGCATGCCGGTTTGTCCATCTATTTGCTTTTAGATTAGAAGTAAGATGAAATAGACTCTCCTCACATTTACTACTTGTGACAGAAGAAAAGAATGGTGTGAGGAACTAGAGTTTGCCTACATCGGACATTTATCTCACTGCTCATGTAGCGTCATCAATGAAATAAAAACGTGAAAAAGCACACACTAAACGCAGTTTCAGATTGCATAGCTTCCACTTTATCTAACAAATTGACTGTAAGCCAATGTTTTACTCCTGTTGGCTTCAATTACATAAGAATTAATTTTGCTTGGCAAGGTTAGTCAGTGCATACTTAAGGTATACTATTCTTAGATTTTAGTATTAATTCATTTATATTATGTCCATTAAATAGACTTAAAGCTATCTTGAATTTAATTGGTAGGTCAATTTTTTATGCTACTGCATGGTGAATCACCTTATCTTTTTATAAAGAATTTGAAACAGATCACATCTAATTGAAGAGACAAATGATACTTTTGATGCGGACTATAAAATGAGGAAGCCCTATTATCAAAGGGCTTAAAGTATGTCTTCAAATATCAAAGTGGTAAGGATACACTTTTATTTGACTTATTTATAATATGCAAACCAAGTGTGAAATATTAGTGAGAAGCTGATTATGTGAGTCATATATATCTCAAGTACTAAATGTGTGATGCATAATCTCTGTGCCCTTTTAGTCCTATGAATGTCATTTATATATATTTACTGAGTTAGTCTGGGTAGACTGGGTAGTCTGGGTAGAGGAACAAATTTCAGAGACACACATGTAGGTATAAGGAAAGGGTTTATATACAAAAGAAATGTGACCCTAAGAAGGCATCCCAATCCAGTCCAGAGCAAAGTCATAAGTCCAATATTAACCCATATGCCCGAAGTCAGTCTATAAAGTCTGCTTCCGACTCACGAAGTCACAGGTCACAGAATCCTGACGCTGGCAGGGGTCTCCCCATGGCTCCTTGCTTCCAGGGCTCAGGTGCATCAACAGCATGCCACTCCAGCTTCAGAGGTCTGTCTTCATCAGGGCAAAGCCATGTGGTCTCTCCAACTTTTCGGAGGCTGCATCTTGTCTTTACCGTGATTAATCATCTCTAAAACTAACTCCCAACAACTGGGGAAGATAGCATCTCATCTTCACAAGGGGAATATCGTGATATTTCCCTGCAGTCTCAGGTGAAAGCCATGCCTCATCGGCTATTCAATGGCCATCTCCAGATTAACAGGCTAGACTCCACCCCCATATTTCAATCATAAAATTAACATAAGCACATGTCTTTGCAGGTCTAGAAGAGTATTTTTTTCACAAGAATATTTTAACCATGTCAAGAACAACAAATTATAAACACTATGAGGCAAACTTAGAGGTGATGAAATCCCAGGTAGCATGTGTCTCTCTTTTTCTTTAAGCATCAATTAAAGAAATCAAAGGATATACTGCATTATGCGAATCTGCAAAGATCCCAAAGTGCAAAAATGATGAAGAGCCAAGGTGTCACTTTGAGGACTAGTGTTTCGCACCCAAGCCATGGTATTTTCATTATTTCACGCGATGTGAACGTTGGACAATGATAAGGAAGATTGCACAAGAATCAAGTCATTTGAATTATGTAGTTGTTGGAAAATGTGAAAAGTACCAGGGGCTGCCAGGAAAACAAATGAATCTGATTTGGAAGCAGTACAACCAGAACATTGCTTACAAGTGGGAATGTTCTTCAAACATCTTATCAAGAGACCAAGCGAGGCTTATAAAAGTACAAGCGTAATGAAAAGAGGAAAAGCAGAGTAGTTACTGCAACAATGATGACGATGCTGCAGCACTTGGCAGTCTTTCATTCTGCTGTTTGTCTGTCTGGTCTGTATGAGTCAGAAGCACCCTTACAACACCCAGTCACAGCAACAATGCCTAGTGTAAGTCTGCACACTTTCTTTTAATCTCGCAAAAGATAATAATCTGTGTGGTTTAAAGGAAAAGATTGTTTGGTCTTTATGTCTCTACTTATCTGCAGTCTCAACAGGGCAACAGCTTTGCAGTAAAAATACTTTAGTCCATTTTGAAATGTCTTAGTATTCTCCAGGGGCAAGTCAGTCCAGTTGTTAACAATGGGCTACTAACTGAAAGATTGGTGATTTGGACCCACCAGTGGCTTCCCTAGGAGAAATTCTGTGATGTGTGGCTTTTGAAACTCTACCATGAAGTTTTATTTTACTCTGCCCCAATGGGTCACTATCAGTTGATATCCATTCAACAGCAGTGGATTTGCTTCTTATGCTTACTATTTTCTAGTTTAGCTGTGGATTCCCAGATTATTTCTTTATGGTTAAAGAAAACACTGGCACTTTATTCAATTCTTTGAAATATGGGAATTACCTTATTGTACTTTAAAATTAATAATATTCTTTATTCATTTAGAGAAATGTGTATTCACATGTTAAATATAGTCTTAAGTATAATTATAGACATTAAAATTCTTATAAATATGTGTGCATACATATTAAAGTATCTGGCTTTCTTTTTCTCTTCCATACCTATACAATTAATTTCTACTTTCATAGTTTTTATTTTCAAATTGCAAGAAAAATACTTATAATAAAAATGCTGAGAACATTGATATCCAAAGCAACAAAAACACAAACAACAACAAAAAACATAGAAACTTACAACTCGGGAATAACTTTATTGTTACTCTCATTGTAATTTGCAAATTTTGTAATTTTAATACATACATGCTTATGAAAACAAAATTATAATTATTATCTTCAATAAAATACCAAAATATAAATCTACAAATATATTTTGATAACAACCCATACATACTTCTTGTGTTTACATAGACAAGTGTGTTTTTGAGGTGCTGATTGCCTCAAAAGACTACATCAAAACTCAAGTATGAAAATTATAGTGGGTAACATGTAAAATTATGATTTAGCATAAGAATAAAATTATATTCATATAAAAGTCTTGTTTACTTAAAATACTATATACTCATTCATGTGTACTTTATATCTCTTACATAAGAAAATCTATCTTACATCTTCAGGGATTTTCCTATAAACATGAGCAACTTCCTTTTCCTTTCTGGTGTCCAGCTCATTTCAGAATCAATACAACAGGGAAAACAGTTAAGAAGAAAAAGCAATGAGAAGACAAAACTGAGTCGGATTTATTAGTTTTGATTTTCTGGAGCTGAATGATAATTATGCCAGTCCATTCCCAGCAATTCCTCCTGGGTCTGAAAGAACCATATTGTATGTCACTAGGAGAGATGAAATATAACAGACTGATGTGAATCTAAGATGATTCTTTGTTATAAGACATGAAACAATTTTACCTTTTTAATTTCTTATACTCAAAAGAGGGTAATATATATTCATATAATATGAATTCATATAATATGGTAAGACTACAGAATATCTAACACTACAGAGTATATACTTTTGTAGAGTAAAATTTTTGCTTTGCACAATGGACATTTATGATTGTTCACTTAAAAAAGAAAAAGTTTATATTGATTAAGGTCTATTTATTAGATATTGACTGATGTTACTTATTGAAACAGCAACATTCCACTTAGAATACTCAAATTCTAGTATTTTACAAGTTGTTAAAAATCCAATATGAACTAAATCTAAAATACTAATTGGACTACTAATGAAAGAGTGCTGCTCGGTGGTGGTAAGAGCAATCCAGAAGCACACACACACACACACACACACACATTTGAAATATTTTGTAAACTATTTGATATATACACCAAGTACCCACTGCCATCCAGTAAATGCTGACTTCTAGCGACCCCTGCTGGTTATCAACCTGTAAATAGTTATAGGAATAGATAGGCCATTCTTTCACCTGTAGAGCTACTGATGGTTCTGAACTGCTGAACATGTGTATCACAACTAAATCCATAACACTAAACATCTGAATTATCTTCACAGTATGAAAAATACACATACATACACACAAACAATTATAAATGTTCTTATAGGCAAAATCCCAGCCCATTCTGACTCATAAAGATTATAAATGAGTGGGTAGCTAAAAAAAAAAAAAATGAAAAAAGAGCTGCTGGGGAGAGCTTTTGCAGTATGCATTTTTCCCACTAGCTGAGCATTGAGCAACTTGCTCTGTCAGGGTGCACACAGGGGCATCATCTGGGAAGTTTCTCTTTGGTCACAGTGAATTTTTTTGTAACAGCAATTTTGTCTGAACCTCATTTTTGTGATGGCTGATTTAAGAGAACTGCGTGCGACTGTGAAATTTTGTTTCCAGCTCAGAAAAAAATGCCACAGAAACTGCTGTGGGATTGAACAGAGCTTACAAAGACAGCATTATGGGAAAACTAAGGATCCAAATGGTTTTCTAGTCCTAAAAAGGTGAAACATTGATTGATGGCAAGCCTTGTTCTGGATGTTGGTCTACTTCTCTAACAGATTTGGAGTTTGTTGCACCAGGTCAGACTGTGAATCAAGCTTTCTATTTGAAGGTTCTTAAGGGATTGCATAAAGTGTGTCACAAAAAAAGACCTGGTTTGTGGGAGATGGGACTAGTTTCACCATCATAACCATGCGTCTGCTCACAAAGTCATTTCAGTGTTCCAGTTTTTGTCAAAAACCAGATGCCTCTCAAGCCCCATGCCCCTTACTCACCTGAATTTGCTCCATTCAACTTCTCTTTGTTTCTGCGAATGAAGGACATGAAAGAGCAGTGATTTGAGAACATAGAAGAAGTGAAGAAAGAAACTAGGGAAGTTCTGTCAGCTTTCCAAAGAGATGAGTTTGAAAAATATTCCCAAGTATGGAATCGCAGACGTGTAAAGGTATTAAGTGTAATGGATAGTACTTTCCAGATGATAAGGCTGTTTTACAAAAAGTTTGAATACACAGCTTTGAAAAAAAACCATGTTTTTTTGAGTACCCCCATGTATGGATTTCCCGAGGTTATAAATCTTCATGTGGTAGCTCTGCTTGCCTTTTTTCTGCAGAGTGGCTCGTAGGTCTGAACCCAGATCTCATGGTAGTGATCTTGCACTAAGCTCAGAGTGATGTTTTTAAAAAGGTTATAAGACTATATTATGGTCTAGTTGGATTTATTACAGTATTAAACTAGCTCGAATTAATGGCAAAAATAGTTTGCTAATTATTGCTACTCATTATATATGCGATTAAATATTTCACATATATTGATTCTGATCGTCAAGAACTTTAATTTGAATCAACAATAATTTTCTTTATAAAGTTTTAATATGTATTTTAGGTTAAAAATTAAGTATCAAATATATTTCTGCATATTTCCAACTATATTGATCATACCAATTCCAAAAAAATGATGGATGACAACATATTCATTTAATGATGTCAGTAGTGTCTAATAAATCTTAAGCATATCTTAAAGCTTCTTAACTTATTCAACCCTATTTAACATGAATATGGTCTATATATGACATCTCTAAGTCCCCAATATAAAAAATTTGACTATTTAAATTTAAATAAATCTTTAAATTAAAGGCATTCTTATATATAATATTTGAAAGTCACAATGCACCACACTTTATGCCAGTCAAATTTAAAACCATCGTTCCTCTAACAAAAATCAGAATATACAGAGAAGTTTCTGAATGTGATGGACCCATACAGGATGATAACTTAAGGTGTGAGAGATTGTATACAAACTTATTTTCTTCTGTGCACTGTCGTCGATCTTGTCATCTTTTTTTTTAGCCATGTCATTAAAGTAGAAATGTCTAATCATTTTTATACAATGCGAATCATTTTCAATGTATATGAAAATAGTCAAGGTAACAAATGTCATAAGCCTAGTAGGAGGTGAGTTATGAGAGTAAGTAATATGAACTTAAATTTAAAGATTCAGTGAAGTGTCAACTTATCAGGTATCAATAGCTCAAACCCCACAGATTGCCATGAAAAGCTTGTTTTTAGTATTTTCGTGTAGTGTAATCTTTTGACCATCACTCAAAAAGCATAACCCATTGTCACTGAGTATATTAAAAAAACACAACAACCCTATACAGGTTTGTATATAGGTTTCTAAGACTGCAAATTCTTATGGAAGAAGATATTTTTTCTTACCAAGGACTGGTAATATTGCATGAAAGCCAAAACCACCAGAATTTTTTAGTTAGGATAATAAATTGTTATGTATTTTGTGGCAAGGAATTTAATTTTATATTAATGGAGTAACAATATACTCTTTGCTGTATTTGAGATTACATATAAATTACATGTCCACAGAAGAAATGTTCAATACCATTTTGTAAGCACCTTCTTCACAAATTTATTCCCCCCAAAAATAATCATTTTGACAAAACTATATATGACATGCAATAGTTATTGTGCTATAAACTTCAAATATGTTGTTTTTATTAATTTTTTGATTAGACATTTATTAAAAAATTGAAACAGCAAGATTTGTTATAAAATAAAATTATTAATAATGGTTTATTTCAGACAAGGCAATAAATTAGGTATGCTTTATTCTTAACATGAGATGCAGTCAATTTATATGGACCTTCTAGCAATAATTCCTTATGTTGTATTATAATTGTGAACTCCATGCCTGTGGCTACAATTCCATTTTAGAGTGCAATTTTTGTTACAAGATCAAGCTGGAATATAAACTTAAGATTACTTTACTAAGTCTTCACTACTTTAGTTAAGACACCAACCTTTATTTTCTGTGAGGATATGTTCTTGTGAAAGGGAAAAAACTACCTCCATCAAAGCCATTTCTTTGTGTTTAAGTGCTGTCGGGATGCACTTCTCTCTATGAAAGTGTGTATGTTTATAGATCAGTACCACATAAATCTAACTATAATATTCTTAAATGGTATATTGAATTTGGTAGTTTGACTTTTCAAAAAGTCTCAATTAATATGACAGGCAGTATCTTTATAAGCAAACCTTTGAGTATACTAGCCTTCCATCTATTGAAAACTCTGTTGGAAGAGCATGTCCAGATGTCTGCTTGAATGTCAAGACCAGAAGTACCGGCATCTGTGGCACAGAGGCTCAGAGGACCATCGCCAAGAGGGAGCCTTCTCTTCTGGCGATGTGTAGTTGAGTGAAACGTAGGCTGACTCCCTGGCCCACAAGGACAGACATCAAGAGACAATAAGTTTGGGAGAATGAAGGACAAAAAGATACTTGGTTGCTGACTAAAGAGAGCTGCTTTTCTGAACCAATGACCATATCCTTACAGTTCAGCAATGCGAACTAGTGGTAACCAATTATTAATTTATCTAATAAATCTCAATTGTGTGTTATCTGTGAGTTCTTGTGACTACTGCAATGAACTATGGAGCCTAGCATAAATGGACACAAGTATAGGGAGGAGTCATTGGTGTCAGGATAGGTAAAGACGGCTGGAGAGCGGAGAGGTATCTGAATCCTTCTTTGTGACAAGAAGGAAACCGGAGGCCGTCAGCTGTGCTCACCCATTGTGGCATTCACTGCAAGTCTTTTTTAACTTAATCTCATTTAAAATGACAATATATATTATGCTTCTGATTTAACAGACATTTATGATGACAATATTGCACATGGAGAAATTACATAAAAATCCCAATCATAATAGAGACTTCCACTCTCTCAAAACTGAAGCCTCATTACATAGAGGTAAATAAACAGCACTGGTATGTACCTGTACTCTCCCCTAAAGATATTTATTAATAAAGTATTTGTATGCATATGCATTTATATGGATAACATAATAACCCAATTTTAAATGCATTTGTATTTATTAAAAAGTGAAATTTTATAGATGTGTATGTGTGTACACCTATAATATTTTTTAATTCAATGTCTGTTCTGAAGTTCCTGGTTTGTTTTAAAGCTGTCTATGAACATAACAAGGTGATAAAAAAACAAACCCTGAGGGCTGAGCCCCGGGGGCGTAGTGGTTGTGCACGGGACTGCGGCCCACTGGGATGGAGGTTCAATTCCAGCAGTGGGGCTGGACCTCCTACTCCCACCGCCGGAGAGCAGTGATGCAAAAAAAAAAACAAAAAAAAACCCAAACCTGAATTCACTAGGCTTCTCTCCTGGAAGAGTAAATGTTTAGATAAAATGTATGTACTATTTACATTGCTGGTATTTTAACCATGCACTATGCTTTTGTGTTATATATTCTAGTCTTTGGGCTAGATGCTTTATGATTATATAAAATATTTTTGGTACAATAACATCTAGTGTATATCAATAATTGATATCTTTACTCTGAAATTTCTTTATTTTTCATAAAGTTTTTGCTATCCTCAATAATTAAATTGTTCATATGACCTTTATAAAAACTTTGTTGGTATTAAGAATATGTGCTCTCATTTTTATTAAAAATTAATTTGATTTTTAGATTTATTTGAGCATCCCTGACAACTAACCAATATTAAATCTTTTATCCAAGGATGAGAAATATAATCCATATTTACAATGATACATACTTATAGTGAAGAAAAAAGATTCAGTATTGACGACTAAGTCAGTTTGCTCCAAAGAGTCCTAGAGTTTCGTTCATTGAAATCTATTGATACTCGATGACTATGGATCATCATAAACTTGTCTTTAGGTGCAATCAAGACAGTTCTCTGGCTTCATGATGATTTCAGGTAAAATTGAGCTACACTGTGCCCACTCTGGTGGTAATCTTGCTTTTCTTAAGTTTGAGGTTTGTGTCAGTCTGGGTAGGCTAGAGAAACAAATTCATAGAGACACCCATGGGTATAAGGCAAAAGCTTATATACAAGAAGACTGGAACATTGAGAAAACCTCCCAACCCACTCCAGTCCAAAGTCATAAGTCTGATATTAGCCCAAATGTCTGATACCTGTCAATGAAGTCTCCTTCCAACTCATGAAATCATATGCCAGTGGGTGCAGAGTCTTGCGTATCCATCTGGGGTAGAGGTGTCCCGGCACTGGCAGGGGTCTCCCCATGGCTCCTGGTTTCCAGGGATCAGAGTCCATCAGCAGTATGCATTGGCGATAGAACCATCTCAGCGCTGACAGGGGTCTCTCTGTGGCTTCTCTGGCTCCAGAAGCCTGGTTCCATTAGAGCAAGTCCATGTGGCTTCTCCTCCTGGCTTCTCCATTCTCCAGGAATCAGGATTGATCAGCATGCTGTCATCTCGGAGACTCAGAGTCAACTCCCTCTTCTCCAATTGGGAAATATCATGAGACTTCCCAGAAATCTCAGGAGAAAGCGATGCCCACACAGAGGTCTCATCAGCTATTCATTGGCTATCTCCGGATTAATAGGCTAGACTCGACCTCTACATCCCAATCATGAAACTGACATCACAAATACATGATTACCACAAAGTTATCTTTCTGCTGCAGTCACCATATTAGTGTGTTGTGCTAAGAGTCTTTCTCTTTGTCAACGAACCTCTATTTGACCAAACATGATGTTCTTTTCCAGGAACTGTTTTCAATTGATAGTGTGTTTAGAGTATGTGAGGTCTCATCATTTGTAGCTTTTTAGCACCATTGTTTCCTTGAAAAATATCATTCATGCGAATTGAGACAGAGCATATTTCTTTTCCTAAAAATATGCTCTCTATTTAATATTTATTTTGTAGAGTAGGTAAAGTTCCTCTCTCCATATATACTATCAAGAATACAAAGTAGACAGTACCTGAATTAAAAGCAACAAACCAAATTTACTTTAGAAACTAATATTTTCTCAGTATTTTACATCTCATTTTAAGTTAAATTTTATTTGTTGGATTCAAAATGTAATTTTCCCAGTTTACACCTGTTCTATGCAAAGAGTTTTAACTAGCATAGGGATTTGACATTGAATGCCATTATATGAACCAATTATAAAATTCCCTGGGTAGCTGAGAGAAATATATCTTATATTTCATTTTTAGATTATGCTTTGATAATTCAAAATTTGTTTGCTGCCTGTTTCTTATTTAGGCTTTTGCATCAGTGGATGTTAGCTTAGCCCTCTTCCAACTCCAGTAAAGCTCTTTCCTCCTTTCTGATACTCCAGGAACTTATAAGGATCTGTTTTGTGTGTCTGCTGCAAAACTCTCCTTCACAATCCCTCCCATCAAGATAACAGCTATTCTAGATCTCGCATCAGTATGCTGTGGTTGCTCAAAGTTCTATGGATTTGCATGTGTATTATTTTTTAATCTAATTGGATCTCTCCCATATCTTCTCTTGACTAAAGTATACTGTGGCCAAGCTCCTTATCACTCCTCAGGATAATTTCTGGGGTTTTTGTTGGTTTATTTCTGTCTCCAAAACTCCCTTCTCAAATGATTAGTTGACATATCTCACAACAATTTTAAAATTGTCTTTAAACTTCACATTGAATGAACTATAAAAACTTTTCAATTAATTTCCTTACAATTGTAAATGGCTTTGACTTAGATTGTATCTTACTTATATTTTCTCAGTTAACTCTTGACTGGCATACTGTACACATAACAGGTTCTCGGTAACATCTCTGTAAAGGAATTAATATATATTATGTATTATTAGAGATATATACCTTATTACGCTAAGAACTGTGAGTTATGCATGACTCATGGATACCTTATGTTCACTAAAAGAAAACACTGTCAAGTCTGGGTCTAGCCTCAAAACTGTTCCTATGCTCATGTCCATTGTTGAAGTCCCTGTTGCATCCTCTTGAGGTTCAACACCTTCTGGATTGCCTCCCTATTTTACAAAGCCTGATGTCCTTCTCTAGGAACTTTTTTTAGATAACATGTTAAACGTATGTGAAATACAATCTCCTCTTTCTTGCTTCTTAGTACAGTTTTGCTTGTGCTTCCAAGATCAAATCATTTTTTGCTTTTTCCAGCATTTCATGATACTTTCCAGATTCTTGCCAGCAGCATAATTCAAATGTAACAATTCTTCTTTAGTCTTCTTGATCAATGTCCAAATCTCATATGCATATGATGGGGTTGAAAATACCATGCCTAGGGTCACGGTCACCTTAGTTCTCTAAGTGACATTCTTGTCCTTAAATATCTTAAGAATTTAGTCAGCAAATGTATCCAGTGCAATGAGTGTTTTAATTTCTTACTCTTGTGTCCATGAACATGGAATGTGGATTTAACCATGATCGAATATTTGAACATTTTAATTTTTCATCCTTTTGTATTATTAAGATTTTGATTTGTAACCTGTAGTGAAGGTTTCAACCATGGTTTTCAATAATAAGTAATTAATGTTCTGTTCACTTTTAGCAAGAAAGTTTCTATCATCTGCACACCAGATGTTGATAAGCCTTCCTACAAACCTGATTCTGCATTCTTCTTCCTATCATCCTGCTTAAATGATTTACTCCACAAATATATTGAATGAGTGAGCATTGAATGTAACAAGATACAACCCTGACACACATATTTCCTGGTTGCAACCCATTCAGTATTCCTTAATTCTGATTAAACCACTTTTTATATAACCCATGTACACATTCTGCATGAGTAAAATGGAGTGTTTTAGCATTATCATTTTTCTCATGGCTATACATAGTTTGCTATTATCTACACAGTAAAATAACTTCCAACAATCAATAAAATACAAGGAAACATTTTCTTGATATTCTCTGCTTTCAGGCAAGATCCATAAATCATTAGCAAAGGTAATCCATGTTCGATACCTTCTTCTGAATGCAATCTTAACCTCTGGCAACTCTGTGTACTGCTTGAACTGTTGCTGGGCGATCTTCAGTTAGAATTTACTTGCTTGTGATATTAAAAGTAGGTGTTTTTTAAATTTGAGCACTATGTTGGTTCACCTGTCTTTGCAATGGGTACAGATATCTTCCAATCAAGTGGGAAAGTAGCTCTGTTCTAAATTTCCTGTCAAAGACCCGTGAGAACTTCCAGTAGTTCATCAACTAGCTAAAATGTTTGAATTGGTAAACCATCAATCCTTGATGTCTCATTTTAGGCTTGTGCTTTCAGTGAAGTTTGACGTTCTGCCTTTAGTACCATTGGTGCTTACTTAGAGGCTACCTATTGACTTGGCTGAGTGTTGACTACTTATTTCTGATTCAATGACCTCATGAATTATTTCCATCTTCATTTGAAACTTCCTGCATCATATAGAAAGTTCCAATATTGCAGTGCGCATATAATTTTTTTCCTTGAGTTCTTTTAGTTTTAGTTATGCTGAGTGTGTTCTTCCTGTTTCATATTCTAACTCAAAGTCTTGGACATTTCATTATAATATTACACGCTGTCTTCTCTAGCTGCCTTCTGACATTTTCTACTCAGTTCTTTGTCTTAAACATTTCTTCCACCTACCCTAGGTACTCTACAGTTAAAGGCAAGTTTCAGAGTTTCTTCTGTTATCCAATTTGATATTTTCTTTCTTTACTTTTTAAAAATGATTTTCTGCTTTCTTCATGTATGCTGTTCTGTATGTCCCTCCAAAGCTCATTAAGTCTCTGTTATTAGTGCTAAAGATCAAATCTATTCTTGAGATGTCATTTAAGATTACTTTGTCTTTTATGGACTTAAAAACACTTTCTACAGCTTCAACCTGAAATTATACATGGACAACTTGTGGAGAGCCTCTGGTCTGGTTTTAAATGCCCATATTGAGTTTCTCCATTTTCTCTTCCAAAATTTTTCGTCTATTTGATTTCTGTGAATTTATTCTGGAGTCCCGAGGTATAGTTGCCTTTTATGTTGTTGAAAACAGTTTTGAAGGGCTGAGTCCCGGTGGCGTAAGTAGTTGAGTGTGGGACTGGAGCCCACAGGCTTAGCAGTTCAAATCCAGCAGCAGCTCTGAGGAGCAACACTGGGTAGCGCCCACGGCCACCAGAGGCAGTTATGCCCAAAAAATAAAACAACAACGAAAAAGGTTTTGAGCTATTTGCATACCTTACTTTTTTTAAATATTAGTTTGTTGTTTTGTTTTCTTTTGTTGCTTTGTTTTGCTCTGTCTTGTTTTTTATGCATATTAATATCTCTGAAAGTCTATCTACATAAGAAAGGGAGGATAAACAATCAAGAGAAGAAAACAGTGGGACCAATGTTCTCAGAGGGAAGGGACATGAGAGAGAGGGAGGTGAGGGAAAGGAAGTGGGTGTAAACAAACCCAGGGACAAGGAAACAACAAATGATTCAAAATTGATGGTGAGGAGGGTGTAGGAGGCCTGATAGGGTTTGATCAATGGCCATATAATCAAAAAGAATTACTAAAACCCAAATGAAAGTTGGACATGATTGTGAGGCAAGAGGAAACTAAAAGGAAATAAAGCAAAAAAACTAACAGGCAAAGGGCATTTATAGAGATCTAAATACAGGCATGTACATATGTAAATATAATTATTTATGACAATGGTAAAAAGATCTATGTGCATACATTTATAGGTTTAGTATTAAGATAGCAGATGTATAAAGGGCCTCTAATCAAGTACTTCCTAAATCCAAGAACAATGTGTTCTAAAAAACTGGCATTCCATGATGCTCACTTTTCTGACACAATCACTGAAGGCAAAACAGGTACATAAGCAAATGTGGTGAAGAAATCTGAACGTATCTGGCTCTCAAAAGATATAGCATCTGGGAACTTAACAGCATGAAGATAATCAAGTGTTCATCTAGCTGAAAAGCAATAAAGCCCACATGCTAGAAGCACACCATCCTGTGTGTGCTTGTCAGTTGTCAATGGGATCAGGTAACAGACATTGAAGAAAAAAATCATTTCATTGTGAATGAGGGGGAGTGTGGAGTGGAGACCCATAGCCTATCTGTATGCAACTGGACATCCTCTTACAGAAGGGTCATTCTGTAAGGGTCCTCTTACAGAAGAGCCACTCAGGGTGCAGTATAGCACGGATGACATATACAACTTTCATCTAGTTCTTTAATGCTTCCCACTCCTTCCCCCTTCCCCCCACTGTCATAATCCCAATTCTACTTCCCAAATCCAGTGAGATCAGAGAATGTACACTGGTGCAGAAAAGAGCTGGAAACACAGGGAATCCAGGACAGATAAGCTCCTCAAGACCAATAATTTAAAGTGATACCAGGAGGGTAAGGTTAAGTTGGGGGTAGAAAAGGGGGACCAGGGATTGATCCCTGGTGGTGTAGTGGTTGAATACGGGACTGTGGACCATGGATTTGGTGGTTCAAATCCAGCAGTGGCTCTCCAGGAGCAAGGCTGGGTAGCTCCCACGACCACCAGAGGGCAGTGATACTCCCTCCCCAAAAGGAAAAGGGAACCAATCATAAGGATCTACATAAAAATCCCAACCCCTCCCCACCCCTGGGGAATGGACAACAGAAAAGAGGGTGAAGGGAGACATCGGATGGAGTAAGATATGAAAAAATAATGGTTCTTAAGGCCACTGTTGAATTTATGCTGTTAAATATTATTGCATTTTGCTCTATTTTAATAAATATTTTAGTATACTGGTAAAAATATGAAAAATAATAACAATTTATAAATTACCAAGGGTTCATGACGTTGGGGGGGGGGAGAGGGAGTGGAAAAAATGAGGAGCTGGTACCAAGGACTCAAGTATAAAGAAAATGTTTTTATAATGATGATTGCAACAAATGTCCTTGACACAATGGATTTATGTATGGATTGTGATAAGACTTGCATGAGCCCAAGTAAAATGTTTTTTGAAGGTTTTATTTTGAATGAGTTATTGGCCTCGCAAAATTCTGTCATGCATTCTCCAGCCTTATTTCTGTCACCAAAATAATATTTTCCAGCAATTAGCTCTTCTTCTGTTTCTAACTTTTGCATTCCACTTGCCAAAAAATATCAACATATCTTGATTTCTGACTGAAGGTCTTCTAGATTTATTTTGCATCTGCCTCACTAGCTTCAGTATTTGTTCGTTAAATTTGAACAATAATTGTATTGGTTGGGTTTCCTTTATCAGTACATATATTATCCTATTCAGGTAGCATTGTGCTTAAAATGGTAAATTCCAGTCCATTTCTGGCCATTTACATTTAGAATATTGATTATTAGGGTCTCCGTTCATTTGGACAACTTTCATATTTCCTAGCGTCATACTCCGTAATTCTAAATTCTAATTACTTATTGATGTTTGAAGTTGCTTCTTTTCATTTAGAGTCCCCATTAGCAAATGAAGGTGCTAAAAGTTTTACTCCTCCTAACTTTATTCCTCCATGTTTTTATGAAGGACTCTACTTTGAGACGGCAGCTTTTGCTCATCCACACTTTGAGTGCCTTCTGACCTGATGATTTCATCTTCAGAAACTATCACTGACAAGGTTCTACTTCTATTTATGAGGGCGTCAGTGTCTGACAATATTTCTATGCTATCCATAAGATTTTCAGTAATGGATTTGTCAGTTGTCAGCCTATTCCTTCATTGAACTCTGTTCTTAGAGGGGAAGTTCTGCTGAAAACTTTTCACTTTGGGTGACTCTACTGGGGACATAGATTGTGGTGACATAATTTCCAGCATCACAGAAACACACAAGTGTGGATAACACACTTACACGCACTTATATGTAGACATATGTGAGTGTAACCCATTACGACCAACTTTAACTCATAACATTCTACTCATATCAGTGTAGACCTTTGATTAAAGTATGCTCAGACTGTGATTCTTTGAAAATAGATCATAGTACTAGTTTTACATGTCACTGCTGCATGCATGCATTTGAGTTATTAAATTTATTTATGAGCAGAAGGAAAATTTTCATCAAAAACATGTATCCACTCTATTAGTCTGGGCTCACTAGAAAAACAAGTTCATAGACACTCGTGTGTATAAGACTTTCATAGAAAAGAGTAACTATATGTTAAGAAAACACCCCTGCTAGTCCAGATCAAGTCCATGAATCTAATATTAGTCCATTTTTCCAATACCAGTCTTTAAGTTCCTTTGCAGACTCATGAAACACATGCAATGATGCCACATATAGGAAGACCACGGGCCAGTGAGTGGAAAGTCTTGTTGATCCAGTGGTAGTGGAAACATTTCAATGTGGGCAGGGGTCTCCACATAGCAACACCAGCTCCAGGGATCTCATGTAGCCACATGTGTCTTGTCAGCAGGAACGTCTCAGAGAAAATGTGTGTGTCCCATCTCCAGTGAGTTACTTATCTTCTTAGTGCCTCCAAATGATTTCATCAAGCTGTGACCTGACTGGGAGGCAAAACTTTATCCCTTCACTCTTAAGAGTCTCAAATTGACAACAGACTATATAACTACTGCATTCATATAATCATTTTAAGTATATATTCTATAGGAATCAGAGAATAAGGTGTAATTAGAAGCTTTGTAGTTGGGTACAATATTGATATTATTATAGTGTGCAGGGCTAATAGATAGTCTGCAAATCCTTCTGTTGGTTTACACCATTTGGTCTTCTATTTGTCTTCACTATGTATTAGTTCACTATTGAAATAAATAATTGAATTTTAAAAGTATCCAATACTGCAATCTTACACACTGGATCGATTTCTAAAACTCTTTTCAGGAGGAAATTTCCTTACCACTTATATCCACACTTTGAATAAAACTCTTGACTCAGTACACTAACGTTTTTGAAATATCGGTGTATTTGTGTGTGTTCGTGTGTATTCCAGATCAATGCATCCCATATGTGTCAGAGTAGAGTTGGACTCCAGTATAGCAACTTTCAAAATGGTAGGAAGTCATTTTACTTTTCAATGGAGAATGTATGCTATTATTTTACTACTGGTATCTCAATCCTTTGGGGGATAGATGTGCTATAATGATGAGTTAAAACTTTAGGTTCTAAAGCATGCCTAGTTTCTAATTTTGTTCTTATTAGTTCAGTGGCTACAGTTAACTATTTAATTTCTCTTTATTTATTGGAAAATTGAATGTAATAACAATTCCTAGAAGGTGTATATTAACTTATTTATAGATTACTTAATAAATATTATGATTTAAATAATATTAATAACAAATGGCTGTCAGAATTCCATATCTGTGATATAATCATATAATTATTAAACAAAACTATGGAATATAAATGTCTACAACTTTTTATGTGGTCCCCCCTCTATTGCCTCTGGACTACATACAACCTTTTAGTCATAGAAACATTTCAATATGTCGATAGCTTTCTGATTAATGTTACTGTTGCAGTGGTGTCTGACTCATTTTTTTTCATTTTATCATAAATATTTCAGTGAATGTAAAAATATATGGAGCAATACATTTTCACCTGCATTTTAACTCATTTTACTGCTTACTGATTCCTCATTGATCAAGTTAAATCTAGTTATGCCCTGATTTACTGATATTGAGGGAATTACTTTTTGAGTTAGAGTCATTCCTTATCTACAGTACATGTAACCATTTTTGATGAATGTTTTCTACTGGTTTGGCTAAAATTAGACTGCACATGGATCCACTTCATTATATGGTTATACAGTTAAAATGAATGTCTTGAATGTAATTCATTTCACACTTAGGGTTCCTCAATACTCAGAAATATAATCATGGAGAAATTAGAATGCCCAAAGATCTCCTGATTAACAATCTCTTAACCAAGTTTTCTATATTCATATGGACATGCACTGACAGTGTGATTCATAACACTTTTTATAAGACCGAGTAGGCAAGAACAAATATTAACTCCAAATATGGAGTTTCATTTGTAGACAAAATAGGAACAACTGGGGAGTTTATCCCTACTGTGGAGCCTATGCACTCTTTGTTTCCTTCAGGCCTCAGGTAACACAAATATCTCCATTAAAATACCTTCTTTAAACTCAAAATCTTTTCCATATTTTATTACAAAGCAGAATTACAGTGAGCCATAGGATCATAGATCAGCCTATTTTAGTTTCATTAAAACCATCTTACATTAATTAATTATTCCATGAATTTCCAAATGTTTATTTATGAAGCTAATGCATTGAAGTCCGAATCTTGTTTTGTTTTCTAATATGGCCAAAATTAACTAATCTAATTTGAAGTTTCTTCACAGTAGCATGTTTTAGTAATTTATAGTCTCCTAACAACAACTACAACAACAAAACCTGTGTCCGTTCAACATGCATAATAGACCAATTAACCGAATAAAGCCACGTTTGTGTATTCTGTTGTGATGGTAATGTTATTTGTCAAAATGGGTAAAGTGTAATTCTCAATAGTTTCTCCCCACTGAACCAAACACTTCCATAGAGTTGATTTCAGCTCAAAGCAGCCCTATTTTTCTCTCACAGTCAGTGAGAGAATGCAGACTCACTCTTTGCAGAACAGGAGCAAACCAACTCTGAGTTCCCCAAATTCTAAATCTTCATGGGAGGAGAATGCTGGAGGTTTTGAACAGCTGACTTTGCCATTAGTAGCTCAACACACACTCGCTATACCTCCAGGGCTCTTAGTAATGGTTAGGAAGGAATGACATAATTGTGCTTCAGAGTATGATCTGACCTGAGCAACAAATCCGTTGAAAGGAGATTCCTTGGGAGTGCGGTCTGAGTCCGATATATAGAAATGTTCTGTTACAGCACGGTTTCTTGCCCCCTGCTCTCTCGATCTATCAGTCGCTTCATTATCTGGTTCTTGTGAGTCCTTCGCCAGCTTCTCCTTCTGAACAATTTGGATTCATTAACTCCCGCAGCCCTGCAGTTTGCTGCCTGGCTGGTGATTTCCTCTTACATTGTATCCACCTGAAGAGGACGATGCTTCTATTCTAATAATTCAGCCACAGACTTGAGAATCACCAGTCTCTTCAATGGCACTAACCATTCCCTTTAAATAAATATCTTTCCAAATATTTATTTGTGTACTTCATTCGCTTGCATCCCCTGGAAAACTCAATCTAAAACATCTATATTTTGCATTTTTATACATCTAGGGCATGGTAGTTATGTGCTTGGCTGCAATCTGCAAGGTGAGAATTGTAAATGTTTATATAAAATAAAAATCAAAACAAAGAAAAATACAAAAAAACTGAAAAAATATTTGCATTCATATTCTGAATAGGGTATAAATACTCTATCTTCCCATTAATGCTTATCTTTTAAGATAATATCATTCTAGAATCTATTATTTAATAAGGTGTCAGATTTTGTCAATGAACTTTAAATCATCTGTATTTTTTTTGGGGGGGGGGGGGCATTTGTATTTTTTTTGCAGGCCGAGCCTGCAGCCCACAGTCCACACTCAACCACTTGCGCCACTGGGGCTCAGCCCAAATCGTCTGTGTTTTCATAAGTGTAAAAGATATCCTAACCCCATAGCAATTACTTTGACCAATTACTTTTCTATTTCTAAAATTGTTTCTTCACTTGAACAAAATTCATATATATATATATATATATGAGCATTTTTCTTTGCATCTCAAATTCCCAAATTGTTAGTATAAATCAGCTAAGGACCTTAAAACCAAAGAAATTGTCAACAGAAGAATGGAAGAGAATTTTAATGATACAAAGTTATCAGAAAATTTTGTTTACAAAGAAGTATGTTGTGAGTCAACTCCATAGTATTTTACACATGTGATTTATGCTGAAACCATTTTTATTATTTTACTGTATTCATGATTTTTATTTTCTAGTCACAAATTATAATTATAAAATCAAACACATGTGTCATATATGACTGATAAATATATAATCAGTAGCTACTTATGTCCTTTATTCCTTTGTCATTATTGCCAGGTGATGTACACATGCAATAGAAAAAAATAAAGCCTAAGTCAGCTAAGCCCAGTTATTCTAAACTCCCATTAGTAAGAAGAAATTTGAAAAATTTAATTGATTATGGAGATGCTTTTGCTATGCCTTGCTTGTTCCAAATGATCAATATGCTCCTTAATCTTTATTCAAATCTGCCCTGACTTCCAGATTTTTACATAAAATCCAACATCAAATTTCTGGATTTTTTGACAGTTCATATAAAGGTTGCATCCAGAAATGGCAATGCCTACAGAGTATTTAACATAGAAAGTAACAAAAATTAAGCATATGTCTGTTATTTGCTGGTCTGCATTATTATTCATCTAGACGAAAAGAATTAATGTGTGAGCCAGCGTGTGATCTAGCTTAGAGAGGTTAACCATTCTTACATGTTCTGAGCTTACATGTTCTGTTGTTACTGGAAGCTATGCCACCAGTGTTTCGGAAACAGAATCATGCATGGTAGACCAGTGTCACTGGAACTTCCTGACAGACAAAATGGAAGGAAAAGCTTAGATATCTACTGGGAAAAGCTAGCCAGTTAAAGTCCTAAAAATTACATATAATATTGCTTGACTACGGGGGGACACCAGCTCCTGATACCAACATGGGTTCAGTAGGTACAATTGTTTGGTTAAAATGAGGCTATAGTGAGGTTGAGGAAAATTAAGAGAAATAGAAGAGAGAGTAAAATAAGGGACTCAGGCACATTTCATGGTACCATGCTCACATCCTTAATGGCCTGGATCTCACCATCCAGGAGACAGAGAGAGATTTCTAACCAAGGGTAATATAACTTTTGGAGATGTCCAAGCCCCCTGATTACAGGAAGGGTTTGTACTATAGGCAATACAGTAATAGGAGGGGGGTGATCTAGGTGTGAACACACAGGAAAAAGAGGGATCAAGAGTATGTATGTGACAAAAATGGGCTGATCCTAGATTCAATATGGCACCTTAACTTTGGTTGTCCTTGAACTGGAGACTTGACTTTTTCTGAATTCTTCAAGGAAAGGAATTCACAGTCCCTAATCAGAGGAAGTG
This sequence comes from Nesogale talazaci, assembly GCA_004026705.1. NCBI lineage: Eukaryota > Metazoa > Chordata > Mammalia > Afrosoricida > Tenrecidae > Nesogale > Nesogale talazaci. The sequence goes on from PVJH01020995.1 coordinate 33,906, forward strand.
AGCACCATCTATAGCAGGACAGACAATAGTGTCACCTTGCTCTGGATCGTGCCTTCAGGGAGATAACTTGACAGTCATTTACCATTAGCAGCAATCAGTGCCCTAGGTCTGACATATATTTTGGGGGAAGAGAAGCTGGGGAAAAGTCTTTTTTATATACCACACCTTACCCCCTAAGGTGAAGCCCCTATGTTGGAAGACACTACAAAATAGCACTGATTAACTCAATCATATCACTGAATATAAAGATGCTGTAGGGTATCTTTTAAATTCATATCTGTAAAATCTATCCATTTATAATATGCATTATGACAGAAAGTAAAACTTTATTGCTAAGTGGGTATATTTAGAGTTGCCACTGAGAGCTTCCCTAGATTTACATTTAGATGGTGTGAATATACCTTAAATATATTCCAGAAAAATAAAATATTGCCCACAGATGGGTTTTGGGTCCCCAATCTGCACCTTCCCCTCATTCTCAATGATGTGATTTTTTTTGTTCTTTGATGCCTATTACCTGATCCCTTCAGCATCTTATGATCACAAACCTAGTGTGCTTCTTCCATGTGGGATTTTTTGCTTCTGTTTGTTTACCTTCAAACCTCTAAGATGCCAGTTACTATGCCTTTTGATAGCTGGGCACCATCATGGGTCTTTACCACATTTGCTTATGTACCCACTTTATCTTCAGCGATTGTGTTGGGAAGATGAACATCATGGAATGTCAGTTTAACAGAATGAAGTATTACTGCATTGAAGAATTATTGAGGTCCAATATTCACCTGATACCTTAATACTAAACCTACAAATATAAGCACATAGATCTATTTCCCCATCCTCATATATAAATATATTTATATATTTACATGTCTTTATTTAGACCTCTGTAAATGCCCTTTGGTTCCTTGTTCTTTCCTCTATGTCCTTTTACTTTCCTCTTGTCTTGTTATCATGGTCAGCCTTCAGTAATTCCTCTCAGTTACTTTCCCCTTAATCAAACCCTGCCAGGCCTCCTTCACCCTCCTCACCACCAATTTTGGATAACTTGTTGCTCTCTTGTCCCTGGGTTTGGTAACACCCACTTCCTTTCTCCCATCTTCCCTTCTCCTAAGTCCTGCTAGAACCGTAGGGCTTGTTGTTTTCTCCTCCACATTGTTCATGTAGCCTATCTTATCTAGATAGACCTGTAGAAATAACAATACGTGCAAAAACAAGACAGAGCAAAGCAAAGCAACAAAAGAAAACAAAACGATGAAACTAATGACAAAAAAGAAAAGAAAAGAAAATCCGGCAAATAATTCAAGGACCATTTGTTGGCCTTTAGGAGTATTTTTCAGTTGAATCTGATGGGGTATTACACGCTCGTCCCAACGTCTATCTTTGGTACTCGCTGGGGACTCCCTTGCCCTAGTCCCCTTACTGTTCTGTTGCATGCCCTTAGTGTTTTGCCTCAGTGTGGTGGGATTATAGCGGGTGCTATTCCCACACTGTGTCTCCAGTGTTGTCCCCTGTAGGACTAGGTAATGGGGAGGAAACATTTCAGCCAGGTACACTGTAGCAATACAGCTTTCCTCTAGTTCCTAAATGCTACCTTAAAAATCCAGCTAGACCAGAGAATGTACACTGATACAGGCAAGAACTGGAAGCACAGGGAATCCAGGACAGATGATCCATTCAGCATCAGCCTTGAGAGTGCAGATACCAGTAGGATGGAGGAAAGGTGGGGTAGAAAGGGGAACTGATTACAAGGATCTACATATAAACCCCCTCCCTGGGGGATGGAAAACAGAAAATTGGGTGAAGGGAGATGTTGGACAGTGTGATATATGACAAAATAAAAATAATTTATAAATTTTTAGAGGTGTATGAGGGAGGAGGCAGCTGGAAGGGAGGAAGGAAAATGAGGAGCTGATACCAAAGGCTCAAGTAGAAAGCACATGTTTTGAGAATGAAGTAGGCAACAAATGTACAAATGGCCTTGAAAATGGATTTGTGTATGGATTGTGGTAAGAGTTATTTAAGCTCCCAATAAAAATATTGCCACATAGTCAGGAAACCCCAAGCTACAGCTATAAATTTGATTTCAGTTCATCGCAATCCTAAGTAGGGTTTCTGAGAGTGTAACTCTTTACCACACTACACAGCACTGTCTTTCCTCAGCAGAGTGGCTGGAGAGTTTGACCTACTAATTTGTGACTGTCAGCCCAATTAATAATTCATCAAAAAGGGAAACACTTGTTTCTTCATCCTCTCTCTGTGTGTATCTTAAAGGCCAGTTTTGTGGAAGGGGCCTCACATCAGCTGGGATCAGGTAATTGAGAGAGAGTAGGAGAGGGTGACCATTTGGGGGCAGCCATGCAAAGATAGGGCAAGTTCTCCCCAACTGACAGATTTTCCTCTCAGAAGATGCCGGATACTAAGGGGGAAATCAAGTCAGGAGAGGTGAAAGGATCAAACATATCTTGGAGAAGACAAGTGCAGGTTTATTGGCAGAAAAAGGAGGGACCAACTTCCTAGCAGGGAAAAGAAATGACATATGTACTTTTAAATGTGCATATTTAACGTACATTTAAATGTACATACCCTCTTTAAGGAGGGTGGAAAATGCCTCGCACTATCCTCCTAAATCACATTTGTCTGAGTTCTGTACACTCTCTGGGAACCCTGGCCATGTACCATAAAACACTGGTACATTGAACCCTGGATCTTTAAAGCACATAACACACTCCAAAGGACAAAGAGAGATAGGTGATGTGGAGACCCCACTAGATGAACTCGTCTCTACCTCAAACAAATGTGTAGCCTGAGAATTTTGTTTTGTTTTGTTTTGGGGGTATCACTGCCCTCTGGTGGTGGGAGAAGGAGGCCCAGCCTTGAAGCTACATTTGAACCTCCAACCCAGTGGCCCACAACCACTATGCCACCGGGGCTCAGCTCTGAGAACTTAAGACTGAAAATACATGGTGTGTGAAAAAGCAGAAGGTTCAATACATTGCATATTGAACTATAGGGGAATGAACAAATAGCTACGGAGAACTTCAATACCCTACTAACGGTATTAAGAAATACATTATTCTGGCAGAACTGTGACTGAAATTGTCAGTGGATAGTATAGTACGTTTTGCCTGGCTATCAACTCCTATCGTTTGTGCAAATAGCATCCAGTTGCATACAGATTTATTCTATACTCATGAATAATTCTTGCAGTTAGCCTACACTTGTTCCATCTCCCTTTGTCCATAGTGGTTTAAAATAGGCACCATGGGCTAATCAATGACACTATAAACAGAATACCTTCATGCTCCAGGGAGATGATCTATACGATTCTCTGTAATGATGTCTCTAAGATGAAAAAAAACCAGCACACCTTCAGGACCCAATTGCAGACTAATGCTAATTCTGCTTCCTTCTGAGAACAAGTTCTTACAACCGGGCTGTGCTCAGTAACAATTCTCATGAAGGAAACACGGACATTATGGCTACTAGAATAAAGTTTGAGCAAAAGAATCAGACTAGGAAAAAAGAATAGTACCTGTGGGTGTTTATCCCCCCTAACAAGAGGTCATCTAAGCGAAATGTCAACCAAACCCATGTGGAAGAAGTGCACCAATAACAGGGATCCAGGGTTTGTAATTCTATTTGGATTATGTAACACAAATCCAAAACATGGAATATTATCAGATCTTATGTTGTGAGATTCTGGTATGCAGAAGGCTGGGATGGTGAAATACATTCTCAGGATATTCACGGAAAATAAGCCTCCAGTGTTTTCCCCCTAAACATAGTGAAGGGATGAGAATAACCTGGTTATCAGGGAGACTGTTGGAGAGATGGCTAGAGCAGATGAAAATGATCAATCTGGGCTGACTGATTCAAGCCTTGTCACTTGATCTTCCTTTGATACACATTGGCTGGATCTGGTGTACCGTATTTTCTGGAGTTTTAGCTGTTGCTGTTCATATGTGGGTTTATCTCTGTTGTATTTTGTCATTCTTGATAGCCTTTTTGACTCCATTTGTTTTTCTCTCTCAGCATATGAAGCCCAGCATAGGTGAATTTGCAGAGATTGCAAGCAGAATAAGGCTTTTGAGGGGTATGGTAGAGGGTAGAGATAGTAAGTAACTTATATCAAGGACTCCAAGAAGGAAGAGAACGTTTTGAAGCTGATTGTGATAGCTATTGTGCAACACTGCTTGAGATGGTTGATCTATGGGATGGTAGGATGTCCAGATTATCTCCTCATGAAGTGGTTTGGAAAGAAAAGAGATTGGTTGCTTAGAAATAATATGTTTATTAGTAGAATATTTTCATTTCAGAGATAATTATCTTAAGTAATTTGTTCTTGATTTTAATTCTTAAAAATTGTACCTAAGGTAAGCTACAATTTTTAGGCAGATGACAGATAAATAAGTTCTCCATTTGAAACCAACATAACAACTTGAAAAAATGTAGGGAAAGTAAATAGATTTTATAATATCATTCATTTCCAAAAGTCTACATTCCAGATATTTAGTTGTCTGAGATTGCTGCTTGATAAGTTTTTGTTCTCTTTATTGGAGAATGTTTTCCCTTCCTGTTTGGCATGATAAGCACAAGAAAACAAACCCACACTAGGTTGTGTTCTAAAAGACCAGTTTAATAAGTTGAATGTTTGCAATGTGTAGCCATTTCACCTAAACACAAATTGTTTTTGCACGCTTGATTCCTAGATCAACTCTAAATATACATTTTACTTATTGCATCATCATTTTAAAATAGGATGTTAGTTTCAATATGTCGCACTATAAACAATTCAATTATGTCCATCCTTAAGTTGCAACATAGTTACTATGCTATGTTATGTATACCCCAAAGAATATACTGTCATTGAGTTGATTTCAAACCTTATAGTCTTTCGGATGCTGTAAGTAAGTCGTCTTGGGAGCTGATCACATCATCTTTAGCCTGGGCAGCAGTTGGTGAGTTCGAAACCCAAAGCTTCGGCAAACAGCCCATGGCAAACAAGTAGGAAATGCCACAAAGCCTCCTTTATGTCGTGTGTGCCCATGCTAAACAAAAGGAGGCATATGCTGTGTCCCTCAAGAATTTGCATTTTGTTTGGCTGATTATTATTATGTGCACATTGCAATTCCCTAATGCAGTCAGTTATCTCAAGAGCCACTCAAAACATTTGGAATAATTAGTGCCATCATCAGTGTTGTCTGAATTTCACTGTTAATTCACATTTCTTTCTCAGCTCAATTTTCTTTTGGCTCAGTTCCCTCGAGTTGGTGATAACATATATTCAATTTTTTATATTAACTCTTAATGGCAGAAAACTCTGAAGATAAGATTTGGAGAAACATACATTGCAACACTTCAATCACACCCAGATGTATTATTTGTCTGTAAACGGTCTTCACTAGAGAGGCAAGGAGTTGCTTCTCATGAAAACCAGCAAGAAAGCAAACCTTTGCAAGATTTCTAAAGTTGAAGGAAGCCCGTGCCTGGAGTGGGGATAGGTGGGTGTTTTAAATGGCTGACATATGTGTGGTGATGTGATTGTAAATTCACCTCCCCCTGTCTTTATCTGTATCAGTGTGATCTTAAAGGCTTTGGTGACATTCTCAAAAATCCTTTCAAGGCAGGATTTAATAATATCAATAAGGATAGTTAGAGCAATTGAGTGAGAAATGGGGACAATCAAGGGAGCTG
>PVJH01020996.1:0-39586 GCA_004026705.1 Nesogale talazaci
ACACAACCACATCTGCTGCTGCAACAACCACACTTGCCAGTGACACAACCACATCTGCTACTGCAACAACCACACCTGCCAGTGACACAACCACACCTGCTGGTCCTACGACCACACCTGCCAGTGACACAACCACATCTGCTGCTGCAACAACCACATCTGCCAGTGACACAACCACATCTGCTGATGCAACAACCACACCTGCCAGTGAAACAACCACATCTGCTGATGCAACAACCACACCGGCCAGTGAAACAAGCACATCTGCCAGTGATACAACCACACCTGCTGGTCCTACAACCACACCTGCCAGTGACACAACCACATCTGCTGCTGCAACAACCACACCTGCCAGTGACACAACCACATCTGCTGATACAACAACCACACCTAATGCTGACACAACTACACCTGCTAGTACCATAATCACATCTGCTCCCGCTGCCACAACCACACCTGCCAGTGACACAGCCACATCTGCTGCTTCCACAACCCCACCACCTGAAGGCACCTCCACGGTCTCAACTGGCACTAGCACTGCTCTGACACAGTGAAAGCAATACTATGTTCTATCTCCAGTGTCTCAGTATACAGGTAAGTTAATGCATGCAAAGTAAAGGAAATTCCATCGTTTTCTATACAAAATCTCTTACTTTCATAGTTAATTGCTCTTCCTTTGCTGCCATTTTAATTTTTCCAGGTCTAGGAAAGAGTAGTTACCCTCTCATCTTATATATAAGTTAACTAAAGATTAGAAATACAGCATTTCTCCATATCCCATACAGGTAAGCTAGGACTACGATTCTAAGTATCTTAAAGAGGAATATGGTGATCAGAGGGATCACAATCCTTACAAAATAAACACAGAAATCATTTTTAGGCTGTTGGAAATCACAATTCCTTAGCTTCCTTTTCAAAATCAACTGTGTATTCTCTGCTGAGTTTTTAACATGATCCCTTGGAAGCTGTGGTGAGCGAAGCCTTTTGAGGTTAAAGTTTGAAAATATTCACCCAGGTTATATTTCAGAAGGGAATCAGCAGCATGTACACAACCTGAAGTGCAAGAATGGGTGATAGAAATTGTAATAATTAGAACTTGACTGAAGTAGAGCAAACATGAAACTTCTGTCAAGTTCAGAGAAAAATGAGGGCACACGATTCCTCCTAATAAAGGAAACTAACAAAAGAACTATCATTTAGACAATGTTTCCATCATCAAGACACAATCAGGCAAAGAACTAATGTAGCTCATGAAGCCATATTCTCTTTTTTAATAAATCATTTTAATGGAGGCTCTTATAATAATCCATACATTGATTATATCAAGTATATATGCACATATGTTACCATCATCATTTCCAAAACATTTTCTTTCTACCTGAAGCCTTGGTATCAGGTCCTCTTTTGTCCCTCCTCCCCTAGCTTCTCAACCTTGTCAACCCTTGATATAAATTATTATTATTTTCATAACTTACATCATTCTATGCCTCCCTTCACCCATGCTTCTATTATTTGTCCCCATGGAAGGGAGGGGGAGGCTTAATTTATATGTTTATCATTGAGATAGGTTTCTTCTTTCTCCCCTTACCTTCCTCATACCCTCAGGGTATCACTACTCTCATTACTGTTCCTGAGGGGTTTATCTGTCCTGTATTCCAAGTGTCAAGAGCTCTTATCTGTACCGGTCTACATGCTCCAGTCTAGCTGAATTTGTAAGGTAGAACTGGGGTCATGATAGTGGGGGGTGCGGGAAAAGAAGCATTAAAGAGCTGGAGGGATGTTTTGTGCTTCATCAGTACTATACTGCATGCTAGCTGACTCGTTCCTTCTGTAAAGGGCTGGCCAAATGTCTACAGATGGGCTTTGGGTCACCACTCCCACCCACTCCAGTGTCACATAGATATGATTGTTTTGGGTCTTCTGATGCCTGATATCTGATCCCATCCATACCTCCTGATCACATGAGGTATTTCTTCCATGTAGACTTATTTGCTTCCTTGATAGGAGGTTGCTTACTTAACTTCAATCCTTTAAGATTCCAGATGTTATATCTTTTAATAGCTGGGCACCATCTGCTTTCTTCACATTTGCTTCTGCACTCATTTTGACGCCAGCAATCTTGTTGGAAGTTGAACATCACAGAATGCCAGGTTATTAGAACAAAGTGTTCTTGCATTGAGAAAGTACTTGTGTAGAAATCCAATGTTCATCTGCAACCTTAATACTTAACACCTAAATGTACATGTATAGACTTTATACCTATTGTTACATATTAGCATATTTACATACACACATGCAGATATTTATACCTATATAATTGTCTTTCTCCTATTAACCCTTTCCTCTATTTCCTTTTACTTCATGAAGCCGCATTCTAACAGTTGAAAGTACAAAGAACCTCTTAGACTATTTCAGAGAAAGAATTATGGAGGGAATTATGGAAACATAGCTATCAAATCTAATGAATTGCTTTCAAAAATAAGATGGGTGATGGCATACTATGTAGTAATTAATTACAGTAAATATATTTAGGATAGTGATTTTTAAACAACAAAAAAAGTATAATTTTCTTTAAAATAGCTTCTGGATATCAGGAAAACCATAGAAGGATACCGAGATGGGGTACAACTGCTCAGATTGGGGTTAAACTCATTTAATAAATAGAAAGTAGTAGCTTAAAAACAGCTAGGTGGTTATAAGAGATTGTAAATTAATTATATATTTCTCAATATTTTTTCTAGGTCCCAATATACCTGCATATTGAATTTCTCACCCTAACTTCTGCCAATATTGCCTCAAACATTGGCTATTATTACTCCTCAAAAATGGGATTCATTTCTAAACTCTGCTTCTTTTGCATTTTTAAAAGTGTGTTCACTTTTATTTTTTCATCTTCTGCTCAATAAATCATTGTGACAAGCATTTTTCCATGTATGAATTTTTAACACTCACATGCTTAGCAATAAATTAAAAGATAAGCAATACTAAGAGAAAGAAACAGCACATGAAATCTGGAAAGTGTACAGGGCCTCTGAAGCTGTCACAGAGAAAGTGCTTGGCTTCAGTTATCCAGGAGATTTTATTTCTTAGGACATAAATTTACTGCTATCATGTTGATTCTGACTCACATGGTCCTATAAGAAGGAGTAGAATTGCCCCTTTAGATTTCCAAGATGGTAATTCTTTTCGGAAGTAAAAAACCGTGTCTTTCTAATTCAGAGCCACTGGTGGTTTTGAACTGCTTACCTTGCAACCTAATAGGTAAAGGTAAAAAGATAGGACAACGGCCCCACCTCCAAGAGAGAGTTATAACTGATACTACACATAAACCTGGTGCTCTCACAAAGGGGTGTCCTGAAAAAAATTCAAAACTCACTGCCATGGAATCAAATCCCACTCATAGTGACTGTACCTGGTACTCTACAGTCTCTGAGGCTGTCAGTATTTACAAAAGCAGACTGCCTCATCTTTCTCCAGGAAGTGACTGAGAAGTTCTAATCACAAAACTTTCAGTTAGCAGTCCAAGACTGAACATCACCATGCCGCCACAGCCCTTAAATATCTTTCATCCCCAAACCAAACTCAATGACTACTCAATTATGACTCAAGGTGACCCTACAGCACAGGGTACACTGTCCCCTGTGAGTTCTGGATACGCTTACTCTTTATGGGAGTTGAAAGCCTCATCCACCTCTCACAGAGTAGCAGATGGTTTTCAACTGCTGCCCTTGCAGCTAACAGCCCAATGTATAACCCACTGTACTACCAGAGTACAGTGGGTTAGATATTGTAAGTGGGTTAAAAGTCTTGAATAATGCAATCAGTCTCAAAGCAGTGTTACTTGGATCTAAAGGAATTTGGTAAATATGTAAGATAATTAGTAAATATTAAGTATTCAATATCAGCTGCTGTTCAGGTTACAGTCTTGAAGTAGGCATAATATGAATGTACTTTAGATGTATGAACAAGTTGTGTTATACTTGGACCCCAAGGATAACCCCATTATACCACTGATGTTGATCACAGATACAGGGAAATAAGAATAGTTAGAGCTCTGAACGGTAACAGAGAATTTTAAAAGTAAGAATCATAAACTGAAAATGCCTAATATGCTCTGAAAGAAATAGTAGAGGCAAAGAAAAAGGCAATATTTAAAAATTTAGGAACAGAGAATCTGTCACAAAAATCCAGTTTTATTGAGACAGCAAGCATGTAAACAAGCAAAGAATCTGCATGCACCTTCTTCCTGCATGCATACTTCTTCCAAATATTATCTAGCCCTCTAACATACTTAGATGTTATCAGGAGGAACATGCATGTCTCTGGAGAAGGACGTCGTGCTTACTACAGTAAAAGATGAACAAAAGAGAAGAATTTAATGAGGAAGAATGACACAGTGGCTACAACGGTTTCAAGCATAGTGAAAATTTGGCACAGGTTGACAAAGCACCTGGCACTGTGTCTGTTAACATTGGGATGCTGTGAGTCTGAACAAACTCCTCAGAACCTGATCATAGCAGTTATCCCATCAGACAGGGCTTAACGAAGGGGCTCCCTCTCCACACATAGATCAACATCAGTGGCATAATGGGCTTATCCTTGGGGCCTAAGTATGACACAGCTTGTCATACTTAGTACATTCATATTATGTCTACTTCAAAACAGTAACATGAATAGCAACTGATATTGAATACTTAATATGTACTAATTATCTTGCAGCATCACCAAATTCATTTAGATCCTAAGAGCAACCCTTTGAGATTGATTCTATTATTGAAAACCCAAACTCACTGCCATCGAGTCAGTTCCAATCTGAGAAAGATAAGACTTTCCATTCCCATAAAGAGTTACAGTACTGGATAACAATTCTCCCCTGTCTTATACAGTGACGAAGAGATGGTTCTACATATAGGCCCTTTTCAAAGATGAGAAAACAAAGGTTTTGAGAGGTTCAAGTCAAAGAGGAGAAAAGTAGATCTAGCATTTTAAAATTATACCCTAGAGATACAAATAGTTGAAACATCTAATTTAACAGCAGAGAGTAATGCAGGCAGAGAAAAGCAGGTTCAGAAGATGAGTCTGTCCGGGTAGACTAGAGGAACAAATTTCAGAGACACGCATATAGGTATAAGGAAAGGGTTTATATACAAAAGAAATGTGACACTAAGAGGGCATCCCAATCCAGTCCAGTGCAAAGTCATAACTCCAATAATAACCCATATGCCCGAAATCAGTCTATAAAGTCTGTTTCCGACTCAGGAAGTCACATGTCAGTGGGTGCACAATTCTGGCACTGGCAGGGGTCTCCCCGTGGCTCCTCACTTCCAGGGCTCAGGTCCATCAACAGCATGCCACTCCAGCCTCAGAGGTCTGTCTTCATCAGGGCAAAGCCGTGGGGTCTCTCCACCTGCTACTCCATCCTCCCAGTCGCTGCCATTCTGTGTTGCCTGTGGTTAATCATCTCTCAAACTAACTCCCAACAACTGGGGAAGATAGCTTCTCATCTTCACGAGGGATATATCGCGAGATTTCCCTGGAGTCTCAGGTGAAAGCCATGCCCACACAGAGGCCTCATTGACTACTCAATGGCTTTCTCCTGATTAACAGGCTAGACTCCACCCCTACATTTCAATTATAAAATTAATATAATCACGTGACTGCCACAGAAGAGATGAATTGAAAACTCCTTGAAAGCAATGAGCATAGAATAAAAATTATTATTAATACATAATTTATGGCAGGATATCATAGATGATTAGACTGCATATTAGCAACCGTCACCCATTGAAAGCCAAAAATAGCTAAACATTACTGGTTTCATTTTAAATCAGGAGAGAAAGCTTTGTCACAATTTGCCCCTTCTGAATACTTGACAAACTTAGGTGACTGTATTTGAAAGTGTCAGTGTCAAGACCTCAGGTGTATGAGAGAGATCCTCTGATTCAGAACAATTAAATATAAGAGAAAATTGGAATTTTAAGCTTTTATATGCAGGAATTTTTTCCAATCTCATTTAAAAACACACTAAAAGAAATATCTCAGAAAAGCAATCCCCTTCTTTACTGTTTTGTGGCGAGCTATATATGTAGTAACACATTTCCATTTTTACATGCATAGATCATGCATGAAATCATTTTCTTATTTCACCATGTTGTGCAAATATAAACTCTATTTGTATCTCATTTTTCATCACTTTTTATCATTGTAAAACACCCCATCTTTCTCCTGTGGAGTAGAAAGTGGTTCTGAACTACTGACTTTGCAAGTTAACATCCTAAAGCGTGACTCACAAGCCAACATTTAGTACTCCTTACATTCAATTTTTCTCCATTTTCCCTTCCCATCAACTCTGGTAGCCAATAATAAACTTCAAATACTACACACTTGTCAGATAGATGATGATGATAGATAGATAGATAGATAGATAGAGATATAGATAATCCCATAAATAGCCAAATAACCTTCCAAACTCACAGTCATCTACTACTCCAACTCAGAACAACCTTTTAGGGCCTTGTACAATTTTCCCTATGGATTTATGAGACTGTAAATTTTTACAGGAGCAGAAAGCCTCATCTTTGTCCCTTGGAGCAGCTGTGGTTTTGAAGAGCTGACTTTATGACTAGCAGTCCAAAACATAGCCCACAACACCAGCAGAGACTGTCGTAATTGAGATCGTGTAATATTCATTATTTTGAAACTGATTTATTTTCATCAGTATATCTTCAAAATTCTTCCATGTAGCAGAACATCATTTACTTTTATGGCTGTATAAATTCAATGACATGTTCAATATCATCATATCTGTTGGTGGTGGTTAAAGATAACTACATTTGGAGGGCTATTGTTACAAGGGTTGCAATGGCATTGACTTTTCTATTTACACGTCTCTGGGGTTATATCTAGGATTACATTGATATGTCATGGTGGATGTTGTTTTTGATGATGTTGTGTCAGTTCCAATTAATTGTAACCCTATGTACAATTGAACAAAACACTGCTTGGTCCTGCACCACTCTAATTTTTCAAATATTTGAGCCTTTTGTAGCAGCCAATGTGTCAATCCATCAGATCACTCTTTGTCGCTGCCCATCTACTTCATTAAGCATGACGTCCTTCTCTAGGGACTGGGCTCTTCTGACAACATGCTCAAGGTACAGGAGAGGAAAGCTCACTGTCCACGCCTCTAAGGAGCATTCTGGCTGTGCTTCTTCCAAGAGGAGTTTCTTCTTTCTTTGGAAAGCCCTGGTCCTTTCAATATTCCTCACCAGCAAAACAATTCAAATGCATCAGTTCTTCTTCAGTCTGACTTATTATTTCTGTTCAGCTTTCACATGCAAAAGAGACAAACGATCCCTGGCGAGGGTTAGGGACACCCTACTCCTCGAAGTCATCTCATGGATTTTCACACTTCAAAGACTATATTTACCCATTGCCATGTATCGCTGGATCTCTTGACTGCTGCTTCCGTGAGCATTGATTGTGGATCCAAGCAAGATGAAATCCTTGACCAAGTTCCATCCTGTTATCATAGGGTGACATTTTGGCTCAGTTGTGAAGATTTGAGTCTTCTTTACATTGAGTTGTAATCCACACTGAAGGCTGCGATCCTTGGCCTTCATCAGCAAGTGTCTCAGGCTCCCCTGATTTTCAGCATGCAATGTTGTGTCATCTGCATATTGAAGGCTGTTCATAAGGCTTTCCTCCAATCCAGATACCACATTCTTCTTCATATAGTCCAATCTATAAGTCCAGTATATAAACTGAATAACAATGATGAGAGAACACCATCCTGATGCACACCATTCCTTTTTAAACCATGTAATATTCCTTTGTTCTGTTTGCACCACTACCTCGTGATCTGTAAATAAGCTCTCCATGAGCACAATGAAATGTTCTAGAATCTGCATTCATTTCAAGGTTACACATAATTTTTAAGGATTTATACTGGGGAGTTCATTTGCATACTCAATTAAACACAAGTAAACATTTTTTTTTCTATTCTCTGTTTTCCAGCAGGAGCCATCTGACATCAGCAACAATATCTCTTGTCCCAAATCTTCTTTTGAATCCAGCCTGAACCTCTGGTGGTTCCTTTTCAATATATTGTTGAAATATTTTGCACTTATGTGATACCAGTGATAATGTTATAGATTCTGAGCATTCTGTTGAGTCACTTTGGAATGTGTGCAAATATTGATCTCTTCTAATTGGTTGGCCAAGAAATGTCTTTGATATTTCCTGATGTAGACGAGTAAGTGCTTCCACTGCTTCATCAGTTTGATTAAGCATTTCAATTAGGAGTCCATCGATGTTGTTTCTAGCTAAGGCTAGAAACATTGCAACCTAAACTTCTTCCTTCAGTACTACTGGATGTTGGTCATTTGCTAGCTCCCAAAATGGTATAAAATTGACTTATGGTATAGTGACTCTGTGTATTCTGCCCATCTTTTTTTTGATACTTCATTCAATATTTTGCCCACAAAGCAATATTGAAGTGCAAGGCTTGAATTTTTCTTTAGTTATTTTAGTTTAAGATATATGGAGTAAGTTCTTCATTTGGGGGGTTTCTAAATCTAGGTATTTGCACATCTCAATGTAAGATTTGGCTTTGTATTTTCCAGCAGTCCTTGGAAATTTTCTGCTCTGCTCTTTTATTTCAACACGTCTTTCAATGTTGTAGCTACTCTCTGATTAGCAGCAAGGTCTTCCAGAATCTCTTTTGATATCCACTTTGATCTTTTCTTTATTTCTTGTCATTTAATGAACTTTTGCTTTTTTCACATATGATGTTCTTCATGTGAACTTCAAGTTCATCAAGTAATCTCTTGTTAGCATTCAAGGCATCAAATCTGTCTAATGCTCTAGAATTCAGGTGAGATACCCTCAAAGTGAACTTTTTGGCTCTCATGGACTTGTATTCATTTTCTTCAACTTCAATCTGAACTTGCAGATGATAAATTGATGGTCTTTTTCACAGTCAGCCCTTGGCCTAGTTTTAGCTTCTGATATTGAATCTCTTCAATGTCTCTTTCTACAGATATTGTTGATTTGGTTTCTTTATAATTCATCTGAGAACTCCTAGTCATTGCTTGTATTGTCGAAAAAATATATTTTCTGTGAAGAAGTTGGTTTTTCACAATTCTATTGTGATCTGAAGTTTCATTTCTATCACAGAGTCCATATTTTCCAACTACTATTCCTTTCGGTTTACATCTTTTGCTTTCCAAACACCAATAATAATCGATGTATCTTGATTGCATATTTAACCAAATTTAGACCGAAGATTTTGGTCAAATCCTTTGATTTCTTCGTAACTATTTTAGTGGTTGGTGCATAAATTTGAATAATATTTATTATATTCCCTTGTATGTGGATAGGTATAATCCTATCACAGACAGCATTGACCTTCAAGATAGATTTTGAAATGTCCTTTTTGACAGAGATTGTGACACCTTTCAACTTGAGTCTTTCATTCCCACCCTAAGGTGGTAGGTAGGTTAGACTGTATTGGGTTTAGTTAGCAATTCTCAATTTAATCTTTTGAGATGTAGCACCAATTTTTTTATTACAGGAATTCTTGTTTAGCTCCTGTTTGCATGCATATATATTTTAAGGATACAATCATAAGGACACAACACAATCTTTCAAAGTGATTCCATGAAATTATCAACTGCCCAAATTCTAAAATAAAACACAGCCAAAAAGGGAATAACAGACAATAAATTTGATACAAAAAATGCAGAGAAATGAGGAAGTAGTTAGAGACTAAAGTAAAACCAAAAGAAGGTTTTTACAGAAAAATGGGAAAGTAGAGACTTTGTTTTGTTTCATTTTGAATTGGAAGAAAGTGCCACGTGTTTGTTTGCTGATGAAAATGAATATAATACATGAGAGCAAAAGCACTACAATAGAATCTTTGAGCAGGTAAGAATGCTTAGTCTGCAATGGATGAGTTGGTCTTAATCCAACTATTGGAGAACTCATTGATAGCCCCTGGAAGGAAGACAGACTATATTAATGAACAGGGGTAATGTGGTGTGGGACTAGAGCAAGTGAATGCATCCTGTTGATTTTTTTTCATGTCCTACAATAAAATGGGGAGCCATCACATCATTTTAAGAGTAAAGATGAACAAAAGCCAAACCTGCAGCAAAGCGATGGGTTTCTCCCGATGGGTTTCCAACACTATAAATCTTTGCAGGAGGAAAAACCTCAACTGTTTCCCTCAGACGTGCAGGTGAATCTGGACTGCTGATCTTATTATTGACAGCCCAACACACAATCCACTACCACCACTGGAGCTCCTTCCTGGGAGTGAGCATGAGGAAGAGGCTCTCTGTAGGACAAGCATATCAGACAAGGGAGTTCATGTGACTGTTGGGGGCCATCAAGCATCAATTGGGTTTCAAACCATAGAGAGCTTATGCACAACAGAACGAAACATTGCCTGCCCCTCTGCCATCCTCAAAATGGTTCCCATGCCAAACAGATCCATTGTTTCTGCCAGGGTCATGCCACCTCATTTGGGGCATTCCTCCTTTTCACTGTCCCTCTGCTAACCTAGCATGATGTCCTTCTCCAAGAACTGGTCTCTCCTTTCAGCATGTCCAAAGTGTGTGTGTGTGTGTGTGTGTGTAATGAATTCTCACCATCCTTGCCTCTAACAAACACTGACCATATTTCTTCCTGGACAGACAGATTTGTCTTTTTAGGAATCCATAGGACTTTCAATATTTTTACCTGGCACCACAACTCAAATGCACCGAATCTTCTTTGCTCTCCTTGATTCAATGTCCAACTTTCACATCCATATGAAGCAAGACAGAATATCATTTTTGTGCCATTTGTTCATGGCTATGGTATAGTCTGCAGGTGCCCTGGTGACTGAGGGGGGTAAATTTTGGCCTTCAGCTGCTCTGTGAAAGATGTGGCTTTCTCCTCACATCAAGAGCTACAGCTTCTGAAACCCACAGTGTGGTTCTCTTCTGTCCTGTAGGCTCTCTACGTGTCAGTATCAATTCTCCAGCAGTGAGTTTGTTTTGTCATTTGGGGGTGTTTTGTTTGTCTGTTTTTTGCTTTGAGGGTGTATTTTCTCTATCTTGTTCTCTCCAATGTCACTCAGCACCTACCTAAAAGTTGGTAGACACTCAATATTTGACTGAATGAATAAAGGACGAAGAATATGGTTATTCTATTTCTCTTGGAATAGGTTGTAATTCTTTGAGAGGAAAAGAGATCTTTCACAACTGTAATTTTGGAATTGATACACATACTTTTCTGTTAAACATTTGGCACATGGAGATTCAAAAAATAACTAAGGTTTCTGTGGAAATCATTTGGGGCAACAGAGTGGGATTCACTTTGTCATATAAAACTGGATGCAAACACCAATAATCTGTTTTGTCCTGTAACTCCTCCTTCAATATGATTATTTTAATACTCAAAAATTCACTGGTGTGGGCCTGTATTTTTCAATACAGGGAACAGTTTTTAGATATAATCAGAAGTTCATAAACTAGAAAGCACACTGCACTCATACATGAGCTATTTGCCTCAATGAAGGGGAAAATGGATTAGGGCTTCTTTGGCTGAGAAAAAAATCATAGTTAAAATTTCCCAATAAACAAAGCCTTGATTTTATTGTCCCAGATTTGGAAAACACAAGGCAGAAATTCCTAGCTGTCTTAGGTCTTGTGAAGGTGAATTTGTGCCAACAAGACATTCTGAGTCTGAGTCCGGCGGCTTACTTGAAACGAAAAGACCTGCAAATATTATCTCTAATTGAATGAGCTTTCCATTCTTAAGCATGCATTAGTCGCTTGGCTTTCTAACAATTATTGCCTTACAGAGCAATATTTAATGCCATGAGAATGGCATTTCCAAGTGACTAAAATGATAGCGCTATAATTGTTTAAGTCTTGACACAGAGCTTTTGATCTTAAGGTAATTATAATGTTCATGGATGCTTTGTGCCTTAATAATTTGCCTGGGTCAGTGATGAGATAGGTCATTATTTAAGGGATTTGGTGTCTGCTCCAATTTGTGATAAAAGATGAAAGATGATGAAGGAACTTGAAGAAAATGAACGACTCAAAGTTTGAATTCATTTATTTTTCTTCCTACTAAGATTCATTTATCAACACCATCACTGAATTTTAGTGTCACCTGATGTGAAACAGGATACAAGGTTTTAAAAATTAATTAAAAATAAAATTCAGACTAAGCCTCTATCACGTCTGAATGCAAAAGTTGAATATCAATGCAATTTAAAATCAAATTTTAGAGTGTAGATACCAAATGAATCATTTCAGCAAGTGCCACAATTGGGGTTATGCAATTTGGCTGATTCTATCTAAAATATCTACTTTAATAGACAAATAGTAGCAAGTACTTGAGAACATAGCCAGTGTTGATTTTACCAAAGAAGGTGGATGTCTGTGAACTCAGCATGGAAACTATACCAAACATGAAGAAAAGTATAATGGCTATTATTTTTAAATTATTTGTTCATGCATTATAAACATATTTTAGACATTCAAGCAACCATGATTTTATCCTTAAAAAGCTGACAGACTAATAGAGGAAATCCCAAAATAAATTGATAAATGGTAATGCATATTAAATATCATTATAGTGAATAAAAAATTTGCCGTGATCCTGGAGGAGTAATTTAATTAAAAGCCACAGTGAAATAGTTGAAAAAATGTCACAAAAGGCTGGGGAGTTAACGTTTGGAAAGTTTTATAATATTTAATTCTTTTTTGGGTGGGGGGGCATCACTGCTCTCCAGTGGTGGGAGTAGGAGGCCCAGCCCCACTGCTGGAATTGAACCTTCATCCCAGTGGGCCCCAGTCCCGCGCACAACCACTACGCCACCAGGGCTCAGCCCAAGTTTTATAATATTTAAAACATTAGCTTTGCTTATTTCAATTGGAAGATGAAGCAATACGCCTACATACTCGTGAGAGAATCAAGTGTGAGAGGCAGCAGAAGATTCCTCTCGCTTCTATTGTGTGGGGATTATCACAGAAGCAGCCCCTATTTCTACACTGAAATAAAGGAGGGAGAAGGAGGAGCCTGTGCCTCTTTATTAGATTTAGACTTCTTCAACCTGGAATTCATTTTTATGCATTGCAGAGCCAGACTGACTTGGTCAAGAGTCAAAGCTGGAAGGTGGATGAAACTTTGCAAGGTAAATAATTGACTAAATCAGAACATTTGGAACCATTTTTCCAAATACTTTTCATATAACCTTTTTATATATGAGATCTACTTGGATAGCCTTTAAACTCTGACTAATACAGGTTCAATTAACTTCATTTTTCTTGAAATAGTCCCTGTTTATTTTAATGCAGCAAATAGATAATCATTCTTAATGTGAGAATAGGAATGAATTTATATGATGAAACCGTCCCTGAAACATTGTCCAAAATATGTTAGTGTTACAGTTTGCTCTCTGATTTTTTACACGGTATAGACAGGGGCCTACATTCTCCCTATCTCACTAGTTGACCTTAGAAAATAAAGCACTCCACTTACTATTGTTTCTCACAGCAAGTACAGATACTGGGATATCATCTTTATCTTACTATTTAAGCCAGCATTTTAATTCATGCCAGTAATAGTAACATCACCAGAATTACTTCTGAAATTATATATATATGTGTGTATGATATTGTAATTGTCATTTATGTAGCAAAATATATTAATATGACAGAAAACAATCTTTTACTTTACTTACAGAGACATAATGAAAATGCTAGCCTTGATTATGTGCATCTTGAATTTTGTGACATATTTCCCGGTAAGTTTTAGTATTCTGGAAAATAGAGTCCTTGTGAAATTAAAATCACATTGGGGTAAAGTGTGGGAATGGAATGACCACGTTAGGTTTAAAGAAAGAAAGATAACTTTGCTAAACAAACAGACAAAATCTATTATGTATTGGTAATCTATTTTCACTTATAAATTTTCTAATTTAAAAACCAAGTATATTTGTGTATATAATGAGATAAAGATACCAGATGTTACAATGCATGGTAACATAGGAGCTAAATGGGTTTCTCTAGGTTGTTTGCTTGTTAGTTGAATAATCTTTCTTTTTTCTTAATAAATTATTTCATCGGGGGCTTGTACAACTTGTATCACAATCCATACATACATCTGTATTGTGTCAAGTACATTTGTACATTTGTTTCCATCATCATTCTCAAAATATTTTCTTCCTACTTGAATCCTTGGTATCAGCTCCTCATTCTTCCCCTTTCACCCCTCTCCCCCTCATGAACCCTTGATAATTTATAAAAAATTCTTCATGTCTTACACATCCAATGTCTCCTTTCACACACTTTTCTGTTGTCTGTCCCCAAGGGAAAGCTGATCTCTATTTTCTTTCTTTTTAAAAATAATACTTTTATTACAGGCTCTTACATCTCTTATTACAACCCATACATTCCTCCAACGAGTCAAGCACATTTGCACATATGTCACTATCATTATTTTCAAAGCATTCTCTTCCCACTTAAGTCCCTGGTATCAGTTCCCTATTTCTTTCCCCTCAACCCCCCCCCCAAACCTCTCTCATGAACCCTTGATAAGTTACAGATCATTTTTTTCCTTTGCATCATCCTCCATCACCCTTCACCCACTTTTCCATTATTCATCCCCCTGGGAGGGGGTTTTAAATTGATACTTGTAATCGATACCCTTTTCCTCCCCTCACCCTCCTCTCAATCCTCTTGGTGTTTTTGCTCTCCTTTTAGACCCTCAGGAGGTTATCTATCCTGGATTCCTTGTGTTGTGGGCTTTTATCTGTAGTAGTGTGCATGTACTTGTCTAATCACATTTGCAAGATAGAATTAAAGTTATGGTAATGGGGGGAAGGAAGCAACAAAGAGCTAGAGGAAAGTTGTGTGTTTCATCTGACCCCTCTCTGAGGGGATTTCCAATTGTCTACAGATGGGCATTGGGTCTTCACTCCATGCTTCTCCCCATTCACCTAGGATATGGTCTTATTATGGGTCTTCGATGCCTGATACCTGATCCCACCGACAACTCATGATTGATACCTCAGGCTGGTGTGCTTCTTCTATATAGATTTTGTTGTTTCTGAGGTAGATGGCTGCTTATTTATCTTCAAGTCTTTAAGACCCCAGACACTATATCTTTTGATAATGGGGCACCATCAGCTTTCTTCACTACATTTGCTTATGCACCCATTTTGTCTTCAGTGATCATATTGGGAAAGTGAGCATCACAAAATGTTGAATTGTTAGAAAAAGGTGTTCTTGCATTGTGGGAGCACTTGAGTAGAGGCCTATGTCCATCTGCAACCTTAATTCTTTACATATAGATATGAGTACATTGTTCTTTTTGAAAGAGGGCATCACGATTACATAGTTCTATTCCTATTTATTTATTTATTTACATATGTATATGTGGAACACCTGAATATAAATTTACCTAGGGGTACTTTTCACTTGATTAATAAAACAACTAATAGCTGAGAAGAAAGGAGAGGATCTACTGTGAATGGATTTATATTTGCTTAACACTGTAATGATTTATTGTAAATGTGCAGTAAAACATAATCTATAAGGGTAACTTCAAAATGCTGTTATACTTCTTTCCCTTTAGTGTAATGGGGATCAGCAAATACACAATCAGACTAATCAATATTTGCCTGCCAGTCTACCTGTGTCCTCAGGAAACCACACAGCAAGACAAAGCTCATTCCTCATAGAGACAAAAGAAAATTCTACACTTACAGAAGATATAAATAGCTACTCTGAGCCTACTGCAAGAATAACAGGGCTCTCTGAACTGCTCAGATACTGGCCAACTCCTGAGACTCATGTCTCTACCCTTCCCCAACTTGGGAATGATGCACCAAGTAACATTTCAGCGAGTCAAACCTCAGCTAGCTTTGCTTTCCTCATGGGTACAATAGACAATGCTACTGAGTCAGAGGCTCTAAAGAGTCATGCCACAACTTTATCTGCCACTGCCCAGGACAATTCTGGGGCCCACAGAATCCCCACCACAGTCACTGCATATGATACTAAACCCAAAATGGGTATGGAAGAAACCACAGCTAATTTCTGGGATGGTGCAACTCCTCTGAGTTTAATCAGTCTCCCTGAAACTGTGAGGTTGTCTTCTTCTAGTGAAAATAGTGAAACTTTCCAGTCTTCAAATTCAGAAGTCGGAATTGACCCCTTAAGGCAATCCATTGACAGTGTTTATGAAATCATTGATCTCTACATTCATGACAGCAGTGTTCCAAATGTTGCCAGCTCTGACCCAACAGCCTTTGATGTCAACAAAGAATATATTCTGATTTCGGAAGCCAACCCATCTACACTAATGCCCAGTGATCAAAGCAAAGAAACTCAAACTTTTCTGATGAATGATGCCTCTTTCTTCGATGATTTGAAAATATCAAATCCTTTTGCTGAAAATTTTTATCTCACTGATGGTGATACAGAAAAATGGGGTACTAGTGAGGTTTTAGCAGAACCTTGGAACACCCTATTGGCATCAACCTCTCTCACAGATGATTTCATCTCTTCCAATGATAACCATAGTATCACAGCCAGTGTGGGTAATAGGACCACGATTGTGGATCATATCGCTGGCCTGATGACTAATAAAGACAGCAGGCTAAAAGGAGGGCCGACTTTTGCAATGTCTTCTGGGTCTAAAAGGACAGGTGGTAGCCTTACACCCCAAAAAAGATTTAGAATTTTGAGAGGCATGAAAAACGGTAATGATGAACAACAATCAGCTCCCTTTAGAGAAGCAGCGTCTTTCGTGGGAGAAAATGCAGATTTTCATGTGGAAGGAAATATTCACCCTGCAACTAAACTCCAGTCATTTGAATCAAGAGACCGTGTCTTCAAAAGTGGATTTGTGACTACTGATACCAGCGAGTCTCCTTCCCAATTATATAACATTTTACCTATTGTGGAAGAGACTATAAATGGCAGAGACCTTAACAGTCTTGGAGAGGAAAATATTGGTGTGCTGTATGATGTCATTTATCCTGCAAGTAACTACAAACCTGTTAAGTCGGTAGCCACCAACGCACTAATGGAGGGCTTTGATGAAAGTGCCGCTGTGAAACGGAACACGGGAGCAGTAGACGGCACAGCATTTCCTGCATCTAGCCGCCCTATTCCCCCAACTGGAGGAATGAAGAACCTTGCTTCCACCATGTCAAGCACAGCTAAGAGACTGGCCAATAAATTCAAAATCCCTGAGACTAAAACCGCAAATATCCTTCTTGGCGTACCTACTGCAGCTGATCATATTTCCGAAGTGAATGAAGATACTGAAGTCATAAAAGACTTGGTTTCCACAACTGCCACAACACCAATTCAGAATGAAATTTTCATCGTTTCTAAAGGTTCTGCTGCTAGCAGTGAGCCTAATACACTTGGGTCTATCCTTTCCAGTTCCAGAGAAGATCCCAATATGTCTACAGATGATGGAATCCTATTGAGAGCAGATTTCCCTGCATTTATGAAATCTGATGCCTCGTTCAATCTTCCCCCAAGAACAAAGTCTGTGAAAAAAATATCTTTGAAAGATATTATAAGACCAAACACCTTTCATAATAAGAATCCCCCAGCAATTTGGACAGTCCCCATTGCCACTGCCTCTCAAGGAGATCATGGCACTGTGCCTCTTATGCCAAGAGATGACCCTGAAAACCATGTAAAAGAAGATATAACATTGAACTATGAAGCAATGGGAGGCATTATGGCAGAGGGAAAAGATAGAATTCAAGAAGACTCTGTCCAGGATGTTATTTATGTTACAGCTGCTACAGGTGACACTATTCCCAAAGGCAACAAGGTGGCTGCTAAAGCATATTATATTAATGCTGATGCTCAGGATTTCTCCAGATATAAAGGAACGTCCCAAACCACAGCTGATCAAACTAGAACTGGGAATCCCACACCTTCCCGGAGGCCTGAAGTCTCCACATCTCCGCCTGGAAACTCTGCTTCTAAGTTTCAAGGAAAGAGGGTTTTAAGAAACCGTAACAGTGGTGGTGCTCATTTCACAGTACGTGGTGATTATCTCCTTTATCCAAATCCAAACCAAAATATTCCCAGTGGACATGTACCCACTCCTCCAAGAGGCTATCCTCAAACACCACCACATGCTAGGATGTCGATGAACGACAACCTAAATCCTTCTCTGGAAGACACTGTGATATTAGGGAAAGGAACTTTGAGGCAAATGTATATGTCTCATATTGATATGTCTCAAAATCATCCAGGAGCAGAAATGGATCAAATTACTACAGAGAGCACAGAAAATTATCATGCAGGCAGTAGCCTTAACACTGGTACTTCCTTTACCACCATCGCCTCTGAAGATGGAAATGCAAAAAAGTCTCCTCGTATGTCTAAAGTAAGAATTCCTCAAAAACAAAGATATGCCAATGCATTGAGAGGCAATTCTTTTAAGTCTACACTTACAGCTTCTCTGACAGGTGAAAATAAACCAAGTGATATGAATTTAATCATCACTGAACCAGATAAGATGGGCTATGAAAATACTTCAAATAAGGATAAACCTGAATTACAAAAAGAACCTATCCAAATTAAAAAAGACACTCAATCTACACATGAAGCTGATGAACTTATATCTCACTTGCCTTCTGCTGACAATGAGGTCTCAAAACATCTTCCATACAGAAAAATTCATCCTGAATTTGAAACAAAAGTAAAATATCAAACTACCTCTCTTCAAGAAGAGAATCCTGATTCTGACACTGTTGCTACTGCATTTGAAGATTACACCCAAAACTCCAACACTCAACATCTCAGACACCTAATTGGTGCAGGTGAAACTCTCCCTCCTGACTTTCCAGAAAAAGCATTTGTAAGAAAGGATCCTTTAAGAACCTATGATGTCATTTTCCTTTCGGAAGCTTCTGATTTTGGAAACGAAATCTTCACGGACGTGGTAGTAACAGATATAGAAACAATTGTTACCACAGATAATAGCAGAATATTCCGAACTGAAAGTACTGATCATGCTGCTATCTCTACCCCAGTAAAAAGGCAAGGTCATTTAGGCATAAAAGATATCACATTGAATACTTACCAGACAGCTGGCCCAGAATTGGCAGACATCATCTCATCAGAAATATTAGAAGACAGTGTCTTTTTGGAAGACACAAGGAGTAATATAAATAAAAAAAGAGATGGAGTTCATGTAACTCACTATGAAGCACATCCTTTCACAGAGGACTTTACACTAGGCTCAGATAATTTTTTTCTGGCAGAGAAAAACATTCCAAATAATGTGGATATAATGACCTTTGGGGTTGATGAGGGTTTGCGTAAACAGGCATTGAAAACAAATCCCCTTTATGGTGAAGAAGCAAAAGGTCCAACAAAAGAGCCAGCACTCACTGGAAGCTTGCACAAATCTGGATCTCGTGCTCCCTTCTCTCCTGCACATACGACAGGGAATGTGTCCAACAAAAAGCCAGGTGAGCTCAAAACTGAGAACTATAAAGCGCCGACTTTCAGAAAAAGAAAACCTAATTCTGACCAGAGCAACTTGTTGCTCAAATATGATACTGCCCAATTCCATCCTGAGGCACCCAGAACTGTGACTCCCTTTATCAACGAGAATACTAATAATGTTTCTCCTGGGCTTCCAAGTGAGGCCGCTCGGAGAAGCAGCACCCAAAGTAAAAACAGCATCTTTTTCATTTCTCCCAAAGTCAATGAGATTGAGCACATCTTTGCTCAAGATTTGCAAGCAGGAGCAACCATGGAAGAGAAGAGGGTATCCCCAAGTGACATCATCGAGCTCACTAGGAGTGAGTCTCACCAGCTCTACTCCGGGGCCGAACCCTCAAAATATCTATCCAGAGACACTCCAACCAAAGTCACATCTACAGAACTGCTGCGAAAGGAAACACATCCCAAATCTCAGATCCTCAAGAAAACTGCTTTCAATAAAAAACTCTCTCCAAAGAGTACCTATAAAGAAAGGGACACGGTTTCTCTTTCTGATCAAGAAGATTCAGCTGCCAAGTTTGAATCGAATCCCTTTAAAAATGAAGCGGTTCTCAGTCTAAGGACAGATAAAATTCTCCCTTCAAATAGTCTCTCCACGAGACACAACAACGTAGAAGAGGACGTCTATATATCAGAAGTGGGCATTTTTTTCCCAAAAGAGATTAGTGCCTTTAAAGATAATTCTCTTTTTGCTAACTTTGATGTCAACACTGCCACATCAGAAACACATCCCAATTTAGAAGAAACCCTTTTAGTTGATTCTACATTAACCTTTCCAGATGTATCTAAACCTCTCGACCAAAGATCCTCTTCTCCTGAAGTTAATAGAGATAGAAAAACCATAAAGTTTCCTACTGGATTCCATGTGCTACTAAAAAAGCCAAATAATCCTGATTTTACAGCACCCACAAGTTCATCTCATTATTTGAATCCGAATCCAGACACCAAAATGAAGAAAGACACCACAACAAGGATTGGTAATACTATCTCACTTATGGAAAGATATAATACATTTAACAAAGTCACTAGTTCACCTACTACTATTACTTCAAAAAATGGTATGAAAAGGCTTATTGACAATAATAGACTTTGGTACAATACTTTTACAGATAATGATATATCCACTGAATATGAAATCATTTCTTTGACAGAAAACATTTCAGAAGAAGCACGTGATCCCATTTTCACAAACAGATGGGTTTCAGATAATGAAAATATATTAATCAGTACACTTGTTGATGATCCCCTTGACTATGCTGCGAATCACAATGCTGGGTGGCTGGGCAAAGGAAAAAGACCTCCCGTAGAAAAGACCACACTCATTAGTGACCCCAATGTATTTAGGTCTCGCGTACCCTATTCCAGTGCTGACATCACTGAACATCTCTTCCAAGGTAAAAATGACATGAAAACTAGCAAAAATCACCGAAGTTTGACACATCAAGCAGAAAATACCAATTCTGATCATGAAACCACTGCTCGCAAAAGTCTTCCTGTCAATTTTGATATCAAGCCTTCCAGATTTACAATGAATCCCCAAACTGATAAGAGTTGGAATTCCCTCCCTGAATTTAGAGATGAATCAAGTCTGAAAGAACATCCTCTCACTGGAGCCAATAATGTCATCATTCTCCCAGAAGGCAAACGAATGAAGAAATCGAGTGTCCCAGACACAGGATCAATGTCAACAATGGAAGTAATTGGGATCACTACAGATAATCCCAATGATCCCAAGATGATCACCACCCTTACAGATAATACGGACCAATTCAACAGGAAAGAAATCCCATCAGGTTTTTATAGCAATGCTTCCCCAGGAAGAAAAAGAGTTGCATCAGGTAAATTAGGAACAGATAATAAACATCAAATAAACTTGAGGGGGATGCTTCCTTCACGGAGCGGGACTATTTCTTCGCCTGAAGTCAATGTCATCTCTGATGATGATTTTCCTTTCACCATTAAAGATAGTAAGGATGCAAAGAAGATAGACTCAATATTTGGGTCATCTAAAAATGAGGCAACCAGCACCGTGGTTGAGTCCATTGATCTTTCCACAGAAGGTGGTTCTAAAGGAGGTTATTCTCTCTGGCCTGGAAAAGGGAATATTAACTCTAAAGGAGCGCCACATCTACAAACTTCCTTCATGTATAATCCTGTCTTAGTTGAAAATTTTGAAGCTTCTAGTCCAGTCGGAGAGAAGTCCTTGTCTGAATTTTCAATAATTGGGCTAGAAGAGTTGAAGGGGGCAAAAAATGATAACAATGCCAAAAGAGAAGGTAGTACTGTACAGAAGGAGATCGTAACAATTCCCACAGACATCCCATCCACTCCCTTCCCTGCGACTGTCCCGCCACGTGGATCCATCACTTTATTGGCAAATCCCTCAAATGATGTTTACTCACTTTCCCAGATGGATAGAGAAACTCCTGCCCGTTATATAATTAATAATGCTGGAATATATTCAAAACCTCAAAGTTCAATGAAAAAAATCTTTCTCTCTAGAAGAAACTCTCAAAATACGATCGATGAGAAAAGGAACAGAGTTCATCTTTCTTCTCAAAAAGATCCAGCTGCTAAAGTTGAACCAAATCAATTTACAGATACGGAAGTTGTGTTTCCAGCTTTGGAGGAAATCTTTCCATCAGCAGCTGAATCTAATATACTTTCAAAGAGTGACAACACTTGGGAAGAGGAAATTCTTATTTCTGAAGCAGGATATACAAATATGTTGAAAGATAGTTCTTTCTTTGTTAAACCGGATGCCACATCTGCTAAAAGGAAAGCAAGTCCCAATTCCAAAGGAAAATATCCAGATTATTCCACATTAACTCTTCTAGAAGCTTCTAGGCCTGATGAACAAAATTCTGCCTTTCAAGACGAAGTTGCTAACGAAGGCTTATCTATCACAAATACTCCCACTGGATCATATGGAACATTGTGGAAGTCACCTCTCCCATTTTATGTTATAACCTCAATGGGCACCCCCAAATATTCTGAACTTGTTTGCAATGTGAACATGGGAAAAGATAGCACAAAGAAAGTTTATAATAGCATTCTACCTAAAGAAACAGTTACTTTCCCTGACAAATTTATCATTTTACCTATCACTTTTAGCTCTGAAAAAGATATGGCAAGCACCTTGAAACAAAATGCAGTTGGTCAAACAAGTTTCAGAAAAAGGAAAACAGCTGCTGAATATGACACAATTAATTTAACAGAAGACATTTCAGAATGGATGGTTGAAAACAAAATCACACCAAAATATAGAGAAGATATAAATACTATGCCTGATAATAGTGATTTTGAATATGTTTCAAATGAATATGCCTTTGAATCAGATGAAAACTCAAATGACCCCCTCATAAGCATCTATACACTCACACATGACCCTAAGACACAAAGTTCTCATTCACCATTCACTGTAGTTGCTGCTTCAGACAGTCTAGAAAATGCAATACCATCAGAGTTCAAATCAAAAATACGTGACAAAAATTTGAGGCTGAAAGACAAAGAAATAGACACTGAAGTCATTACTTTCAAAAATCCCACTGTCAGTTTTAATTCCAAAGTTCATAAACCCCCACCTGACTTCTTAATACACACTAGTGATACTTTTCCTACTTATCCTGGTAAAATGTCCATGGGAGAAAACAATGCATATGGTGATTATGATACCATTCTTTTTTCTGATGTCTCTTCCTCAGGAACTAAAAAATCAGAGCATTTTGTTATTCCAGACAAGAAAATGATAGTTGAAAGTAGTGCGCTGAAAACTTTTATAGTTAATCATGGCAAGAATAGAGACAATTACTACAGGAAAGACATATCACCTGCCATTTATGAGATATCCACAGCTAGGGAAGTAGACACTGACACATCCTCTATGTCTAAATTTGCTGGTGATGAAGCTGAAATAGTTCCTATGTCTGATTCAAGTTTTAGCACTTTGCCGGCAAATCAACTTTTTATTGATAATTCCTATATAGAAAAAAGAACAGAAGCTTGAATCAATACAGCTCATAATAACTTTGCTCTGTGAAAAAGATGTGTGCCATTTTGCACAATGCTGACATCATCATGAAGGACAAAAATAACGTTGATCATGCAATATTTTCTTCTTCAAAGAATGCCATATCTCTAAGATAATCATCTACAGGATTACCAGAAACCCTCACTCCAATTGATAGTATTCCTACTTTTAAAAAGATGCAACTTTCAGCAGTGTAAGTGGATCAAGTCTTTGTAATTCACTGATATTAGATCAACAGCAGCGTCAGATCCTATGTCAGCAGATTCTTCTTACCTCCAAGAAAAATAACAAAAACTCTAATTATTCTAGAGTAATTTCCCTTGGCACATACTGTTCTCCAAGTTGATTCTACTCTTTCTTCAGACAATTTTAGAAATCTTGAATCTGACAAGCCTACTAGTGTTATAACGGGCATCATTTCTTATATTAATGTCCATGATGGTCTACATTCAGGCCCCAAGAGGACAAACACCAAGTTTTCTTCTCCTTTTCCTAACGAAGGTAGTAAACTAAATGTATGTTACACAATAAAAACTAAAGATTCTTCAGTGAAAGACACACCTGCTGAATTTAGAGTGAACTATCTTACACATGTGAACATAATAACAGAAAATCAACCAGTTATCTAGCTATAAACAAGCTCTCTTAAAGATGCTATTTTAAAGTCCTTTCTTGTGAATAAAAAGGTCATTGCTGACAACGAATCAATCAATAAAGAATATAATAGGGTCGGTGTAGTGACTTACTCAACCCTTCCCATACACAAGAATTGTCTCCCAGATGGATCCATTATTCAGGAAATCAGCCCCAAGCCTGATGATTCAAATTTGTTCATGGAAGTAATTTCCATTACTCCTACTTATTGGATCTTTATTTTATTTGGGGTATTATTTCTCTGATGGAAAGAAATCCTGGGCTTAAATTTAATGGAGCCAATCCTAGAGCAGAAAATACTAAATTCTAACTTTGGAAGAACAAATGTTTCTCCTAAATCCATTGTTGACATAGGTAAAAATTTTGCCTAAGTTTCAAGTCACTTTTAACCTTCTAAAATGAACAAGTCATTTTTACTGTACTAAAACTGAAACTTTCTTTAGATCAGATAGTCTTAGTCATAGACAGAAGCAACTACTTCAAGTGACGGTCTGAAAAGTCTAAAAAGAACAAAGCCTATATGGAGGTTATAATTAGATCACTGCAAATGCTACCTCCTTCAGATACAAAGCAATAATGTTCCTATGTCCCATGACAACCTTCAATTATAAGCTATTTAGCCATGTACCCAACATTTCAATGGCTTATTGAGGAGGGAACAAAACTGTGAAATTAACTTACCAAAATCTCAAAATGCAATTGTTCAACTTCAGTGTTTCTGAAGGTGAAATATGCTCAATAAATGAAGACATTGAAGCTGAAATACCCTCAGCGACTGTGTTTCCATGTGATTATAATCACCTCAACTAGAGATCGCCGAAAGCAAATTAAAACAAATCCACTGCCATCAAGTTGACCGATTCATAGTAACCCCAGGGTTTCCAAGATTGTGTCTTAATGGAACAGAGGACCTCATCATCCTCCCGCTGCAGTCTGGTGGATTTGAACAGCCCACTTGCTTCTTAGCAGTCTAGTGGCTAACCCACAGGGTCAAGACGGCTCCTCAATTGGGGATAATAATTCTATATTCTCCAATAAGTTGATAAAATCTGAAGATAAATAGACTTTCTAAGAGAGAAATTTTAGGGTCAAATGGACACAATACTCACCTAACAGTTGATTCTTCTAAGATTTCCTAAGATTTTATTCTAATGAAGCCTAAGGTTTCCTGCACCCCCAGAATATCTACATGGTTGGCAGCACTATGGCACGAACATTTGAAAATTCTATTTCTCAAGACTCTTCTCCTTGTCAGATATCACTGAAAATCATAACTGTGTGAAATGACTTTCCTAGAATCTTCTTACAAAAATCTCTCCTTTAATTTAGCAGTTTCTACCTTTTCAGCTAAAAAGAGAAAAGAAAGTAAGCCTTATACATCATAAACCTGTGGAGTTTCTACTTAAGGTATAATTACTGAACCCTAAACCTGAAATTTTAAAATGAATAAAAAATGCCTGTTAACCAAATGAGCTTCTACTATGGCTACCAGAAGGAAAATGTTATATATATATTATATATATATATTCTCAGAAATATACATAAATACATACATATTTGACAAGTTACTAGGAAAAAATAAGATATTTCTATTTATAAGAAAGACTTTTGGCTGAGCCCCAGTGGCATAGTGGTTGAGTGTGGGACTGCGGCCTGTGGGTTTGGCGGTTCAAATCCAGCAGCAGCTTTCAGGAGCAGCGCTGGGTAGCTCCCACTACCACCAGAGGGCAGTGATGCCCCCCCTAAAAAAAGAAAGACTTTCAACTGTGGAAGAAGATGCAATTCAAAATGTATCTGTAGAATCTGATCTTCTGATCTTAAATCAGATAATACATTTGATGACAATATTTTTTTTTGCCAGAAAAGACTACCATATTTTACCTGGAACAGATGTCACCAGTTACATCTTAAGATGAAGCTAATAGCTCTGAAATCACACCTTTACTAGTCTACAATGGATGACATATACTCTCAATCTGAGACTTCCTGTTTACTATCATGAATTAGAAACCCTGATAATATTAATAACAAATTCACTGAGAAAACAGTCTTAGTATGCTGCAATAAATGTGATTCCACTGCTGTACAGGTAGAAGCATGGGGGTATACCAAGAAAGTCCCTTCTAAAATTAAAAAGCTACATTCACTGCCATGGAAGCCATGACTTTAAAAAATATAGTTAAGTATATGTCAAAAAAAAGATGCCTTAACTATAAAGGATAGTATAACTTACATGGAAGATAAGAGATTTGAAGCTAATGCTTATAAGCTTGTACCTCCTGGAGTTGTCTTTACTGACACTAAAGCCACAACATACCTGGGGGGCTCTCTCTCCTAGCTCTGTTTCACATGACACTATCTCCATATGCGACAGTTCAACCTGGTAAATCCCAAGTTCCACACAATTCCTATGAAAGTTGGTTACATCATCACAGAGAATTCCACTAGGTTTTTATCTACCATCAGTAGTGCTCCTGCAAACGGGATCCCAAGCTCAGTCTCCAAGGAAAGTCAATGTCATCACCCCTGTGTCTGATGCAACAATTGCCATGATGACCAACACTTCAATCATTGCAATGAACACCACTTTCCTGTCTGGGGATGCCACTGAGCCTAGGAGAAAGACCTGGTGAGAGTGCGGGGTGTCAAGCCACCCTATGGCTGAAGATGGTTCTCCTAAAATCTATTCCCATCATCCATCAGAAAAGAACAAAACACCAACTGAAGCAAGAATTTGTTTTGGGATAGACAACAATATACCTAAATCAGAAACAACTATTACTTCAGAAGGGGACCATGTTTCTTCAGTAAATGACCGTATACAAGAAGGTGATTTCTCATCTACTCCAGGCACCAAGAATGCACCTCCTGAAATTCATACAATCGAACCAACAGCCCACACAGAGAAAGAAACGCCCACCCGCACTGGCATTGCAAACTCCATGACATGTGACTCTGCTCCTGAAAATTTCATCTCGGCAAAAATTGGTAACATTTCACCCCTTACTACTATTTCTTTAATAGATTTTTCAAATAACCTAGAAGAAGAAGAAGATATTCTACTGGATACAATTTACCCAGGAGATCAAAATGTCTCCGTGATTGCTGAAGTCTCGGACACATTTAAGAAAAACTCCACCTACATGACTGACACTATGACACCATCTGGGACAAACGTTGCCCTTGGTGTAACCAATGCTCATTTCTCAGACAAACACAGCCCTGAAGAAGTGATACAGTCTACAGAGTCCTTTATTCCTGAAGTTGAAATCTCTTCCTCTATTGAAAAGAATGTCACTACTATTCCAGACATAGCTGCCCTTGCAGAAGAAAAAGTAACTGAAATTGATTTAATTCTTTCCAAAAAGGACCCTGATGCCATAGCTAAATTGAGTGATTCTGCTGAGGAAAGCTTCATCACTGTGTTTGAATTCACAGACTCTGCTGAAACAGAGAAAGATGGCCCAGAAGATATTCTACTAACAGATGAGGAGTCTGTTGATGACATCAGTATTTGGCTGAAGAGAGGGCATTCAAAGGAAGCAGAGACCCATTCTGTTTTGCTTACTGCTGTCGAATCCAGATATGATTTTATTGTGCCCACGTCACTAGCCATGAACCCCATGAATGACTCACCAAGTACAACGATAAAAGAGTTATCTGAAAATGATAGCACTGAATCTTTACCTAAGATCACTGAGCCATCATCTGAAACTACCCCCAACCTGGATGCCTCAATTCCTGTACTGGATACTTCAAACCAGTTGGATGACACTTTTACAACTGAAATGGATCTTTTTAAACTACTGGGTGAAGATCCGGATGGGTTCATGATTTGAAAGCAGCAAAAAAGAATACCACATAGAGTTTCAACAGCCAAGTAAGCTAGAGTTAACATCTAACAAGTATTTCCAGCAAGGAACACTCTAAAACTAATGAATTGAATGAGCATTGTAAGGCAAGTATGGTACTACTTTGAAACATAAATCATAGTGCCAGATATGTCTATGGAAACTTTTAAAACTAAGCAGTAAAAATGTTCCCTCTAGTACCATAAAATTTTATTTTGTACTGCTAAGAGTTAACTTTGTTGATATAAAATGTTCAATGTGATATGAACCAAGAACAATGTTGAATGTTCACTTCATGGTAAAATTAATGATGTATAACATTATAGTTTATCCTATATAGTGCATGTATCTCAATGAACTATAAGGAAATGGAGAGAATTTGATTAACATGTAGAATTAAGAGATTTTCTAAATGCATATACTGATGCTAAACAGACTGTGTTTCATTTGCAAACAACTAATGATTTTCTTCTATTAAATATATATGTACTCTAATATATATATATAGTCCTTACTCATAAAACACTTAAGGCATTCAGTAACTACTGAGTACGCACAGATGAGGGACGTATGCTATGAACAAATTTCCTCATTCTGATGCATGTAAGATAAGGTAAAATAGTATTTTACAAATGTATACATTTGTCAAACTATTACATGTAAACAAATGAATCAATCTTATTTTATTTTAAAGTTCTTTCCTGAATTATTGTCATTTTTTTCCAGGTCTTAAACATTGAGTCTCCCATTCTTCCTATGATTTTGGTTAGCTACTGAAGGACATATAGTTTGATTCCTTTCTGAAACAGACTTTTAAAATAGGTCTGTTTTCACTTCGCTGATTTTTCTTCAATAAATCAATTGAAAGCAACTGAATTACGATGTGTGGGTGTATTTGTTATACTAGCATAGAATGTTTACATTAGGAGAGATACAAATAAAATTAAAGCCCATAGTTTACTTAAAGAACAAAGTAATACTTAGGCTACTATTCCACTCCCTACTTGATTAGGACTCACAGTGATCTTATAGGACAAAATAGAGCTACTTTGAAGAGTTTCTGAGATTGTATATCTTTATAGGGGCATGATGCTTCTTTCATCAAAGAGGCTGAGGAGTTTTAACCACTGGTCTTCCAGTTAGTTGCTGAATGTATTCATGTGTAGCAACTCATAAATTTGTTATATTAAAAGAGAGAAACAAAATCAAAGAAAATCCTGAATGAATAGTAAATGGCATTTTCAGAGAGATGAGGTGCAGGAATTTGTATCACTTGATAGACAATTGCATTGCTGTTTGTGCTCGTTGCTGCAGAATAGGTTCAGCTCACGGAGACGTTATGTGTAAGAGAAAGAAATCTTGCTGCTCAGTGCTGCGCCACCTTCAAGCTTGAGTCCATGGTTGTGACTACTGGGTCAATTCAACTCCTGGAGGGTTCCCCTGGATTGTGCTGACTCTACTTCACCAACCAGTCTAAACACAAATACAGAAGCACATTCACACTCAGAAATACATTTTAGCATTAAAAATATAGCAAAACCCTGAGACATGACAGTCAAGAAATCATGCCTTAATAGCTGATAATTTGGAAAGAAAATTGTTTTATGTAAGTGCTATTTAAGACCATGCTCTAAAACGAACTCCATCGAACTAAAGATTTTAGTGTTGTTTGCTATGAGTTAGAAGTGAGTCTATAATCATGACCTTTTAGTGGAAAATAAAATTATACGAAACTAAGAAGGGAAGTTATGTTTATATTTATCAAAATAAGGATTGAGGCATCTATTTAAACATTTAATAAAGGGGAAATATATATTTAAACTTTGTCAAAAATTAAGAAAGCTATAAGCATATAATTGAAGAGAAACAATTGTGCTATGTATAGCAATAAAAAGATTATTTTCCTGGCCCAGTAAAGAGTTCTTACAAAGAAAACAATCTAAATGAACAGTAGAATAGAAAGATAATTTAAGTGATACAAATCGAGAATAAAATATTTAAAATATTCACTGACAGTACTCAAGAAAAGAAAAATGTCTTTATTAGCAATAATGTTTTTAAATATTTGTTGTTAACTAAGGCAAATTTGTCACAGTTTTCTGGACAGCAGTTTGGCAATCTATGTAATAATCATTAGAGATCCTTGAAGTTTCACAATTAAGAATTAAGTTTCACAATTGAGAATTTTCTTAAGCCTTAAAAAGAGGCCTAAGTACAGTTAAGAGTCTTCAGCTCCAATGCCAGGTAGGCAAAGGAATCGTCGCAATGATGGCCCCGAGCCATGCAGGGTTTTCTTCTGCTGGGCATACAGGAATGTGGGGTGGAACCCACTCAGTGGCATCTAAATAACAGAGCCAGGCATCGTTTTACTTGCATTTGCAACGATATAGCCCCTTTAAAACCCTATTAGAAGGCATGTTATTAAATTCTACAGATAAGGAAACTGTTTCCGAAAAACTGCACAACAGACCCCACCTTTACAATTAATATGTGGTAAAGAAAGCCTCAAGCCCAGACAATCTTACATCAGAGCCCAGGCTCTCTTAATTGCTACACAATAACTCTCACAGATGTTAAATACAAACATGCTATCAAAGGATGAAACTCAAGGATGTCATACTATAAATTTATAAAGGAGATCCACTGAACACAATCTAAAATTCTAATGACAAGGGATTGGTTATATTTTGACACATCTATGAAAAGTAATAGAACGTACCTTTTAAGACCATTTTGATGAAATTCAATCATAGCGGTGAGAACATTAATTGCTGAGTACATGCAGGTGTGTGTGTGTGTGTGTGTGTGTGTGTGTGTGTGTGTGTGTGTGTCCCCGTCCCCGGGTATTGAAAAAGGTTGAAACACTCGGGTCCAGCAATTAACTTCCATAACATCAGATATTGAAGACCTTATGAAGCCCACTTTCACTCTGGCACCTTTGGACTTGCCATGAGTTGAGACTGAATAAGCAGCACCAGTAAGGATGTTTAACACTAAACACAATCTAAAGCTCAAATGACAAGGAATTGGTTAGATTTTGGTATGTCTGTGTGAAGCTGTAGCATGTACCTCTTAAGAACAATTGTATAAAAATGTGAGTGAGCACATTAATTGTTAAGATATTCGGTATTAATCGTTACATTTCTGGAGGACCAAGCCCATACAGAGATCTCTAAGAAGAAAGGTCTGGCAATCTGCGTTCAAAAATATCAGTCAACAAAAGCCTTATGAAGTGCAGTTTCACTCTGGCGATGTGAGCTTGCATTGAATTGGAATCAGCTAAACAGCAGCAGGTAAGTGTGTTTTATACATCTATCCTCCTATATGCAAATATACACGTGTGCATGTATTGCCAACACCATAAGCCAGAAATTTTTCATATGTATACAAGCTTCATATATTGCAAGATATGATATGCATATCAAATTTGTGCAAAAAAATCATATGCACAAATTTAACAATAAAAAAGAGAATGTTGCTAGACAAAACACCAACTGAAAAAAAAAATAATTGCATGACCACAGCACTGATTGCAAAAGAACTCCAGGTGATTTTGTTTTATGCCCTGTGCTTTCTATGCATTTTCCACATGTTCTTTCATAATGCACAATATGAAATATGCAAAGGAATGAGCTATTGCCAACACCATCACCTAGAAAACTTGGGAGCTATCCCATTTTCATTTGCCTTTATTTCCTATACTATTTAAAAATAATTGTTAATATTATGGTGTTTTCTATGTCAGATTCAAAATATCCATTTTTCACTTAAAGGGTGTTTATTTTGTGCCCATACTGTAAACATCATAAAATCCTTTTATGATATTGCAATGAACTAAATGACTATTGGAACTACATGGAAGGAATATGCAGAGTCACTGTACCAAAACTCACTAGTCGACATTCAACCATTTCAAGAGGTAGCATAGGATCGAGAACCAAATGGAGAAATCCAAGATGGACTGAAGACATCTGTGACAGACAAGGGTCCAGGGTGTGACAGAATAGCAAGTGAGATCCCTCAGCAAGACGATGCACTGGAAGCAGGTGGAGGACAGTAGCTTCCTCTGTGGCGACGCAGGACGCCCTGGTGGGTCTGTCGGTTGTCCATTAGGTGCTACCTGCAGTGGCGAAAGATGAGGGTGTCAGCTCCTCTAGAGTCAGTCTCAGAAACCCAGAGGGGCAGGTCCGTCTGCCCTACAGGGTCACGATGAGTTGTGGTGATGGTGGCTTTTTTTATTTCATTTATTTGCTCTTTAATGCAGAGATCCAGAAACTCCAGCCAATACACTTCAAATATAACAATAGCTTGTTTTCCTTTGTAGGGTTGCATGTTGCTGTGATGGTGAATAGATTTCTTCAAGCTTCCAGAACAAGATAGACCAGAATAAACTTATGAAAAAGTCTATTCTATGTTTTAAAAAAACTAGCCACTGAAAACACACTAGATCACAATTGGGCAATTCTGCATTCCATATGTCACGGGTGACTCAATCAGAGTTAACAACAACATAAGGCACACGCACTCATTGCCATGGAGTCAATGCTGACCCCTCTGGGTTTCTGAGACTGTAATGGTGGACAGGAGGAGAAAGCCCAATATTTTCCACATGATCATACTAGTGGTTTTGAACTGCCAACCATATGAATGCAGTCCAACATGTAAGCACTACACCAACAAGGTTTGGGGTTTAAAAATAGGGCTGGGCAAAAAGAGGGAAGAGAGCATATCCTGGTCAAAAATGGCTACAGCCCGGAAAGAAGAGTCAGTAAGATTCCAGGTGGCTAGAAGACAATAGACTTTCCAAAAAGGTGCACCTGATACTGTATTTGAAAATGTGCAATTTCAAGTAGCTTTTCCTTGCTTGAAAGTTTCATTAAGCATAATTAAAGAGCATGGTCTTACATATGTAGATACTGAGGCAAAATGGAATTTGTGGGGCCATGAAGACATCTCTAAAAGTTATAAATAATAACGTAAAGGACATAAATGTCAAACATGACAACAGTGATAGCTCAAGGAAGCAGTGTGAGATATACCAAAAGACAAAGCTGACACTGAGAGGGATCAAAGCAAAGCATTTTACAGAAAGTCACTGGCAGAAAACCAAACTAGTAACTGACAGTGCTCAGTTCAGATTCATGTGACTCTAACGCCCAAGGTCAAACTTACACAGCTTTGTGCTAATAGTTGGACAATAGATTATTTTACTTCCCTATAATACCATCTCCCTTTCTCCATTCCTGCAGACACTTTCTTTTTCAAGTCTATTTGCTGTCAACTAGCCAACCCATCTCTGCCCTGGTATCTGGCCAACTACAAGTAAGATGCTCTTCAGAATACATTGCTACAAATGTGGATTTAATAAATATGGTGAGAGAGAAAAATGTGATGGTACGCCTTTCCTAATTTTAAACTATGCAGTATGCTCTTGTTCTGTTTGCACAACTGCCTCTTGATTTATGTAGAAGTTCTGCATAAGCACAATTAGCTGTTCTGAAATGCCCATTTTTCTCAAGGCTATAGTTTGTTATGATCCAGACTGCAGAATATCTTGGCATAGTCAATAAACCACAAATAAACACCATTTTGGTATACTCTGAATTCAGCCGAGATCCATCTGACATCAGCAATGATATTTCTTGTTTCCTATCTTTTTCTGAACCAGCCTGAACTTCTGGTAGCTTCCAGTCAATGAAATACTCCAACCATTGTTGGATGATCTTTCATGGAATTTTACTTGCATGGATTACCAATGATACTATTCTATAATTTGAGCATTCTTTGGGGTCACCTCTCTGAGATGGGTACAAATATAAATCTCTTCTAGTCGGTTGGCCAACTAGTTGTTTTCCAAATTCCCTGGTATAGACCAGTGAGTACTTCCAGTGCTGCTTAAGCTTGCTGAAATGTTTCAGTCAGTATTCCATCGATTCCACAGCCTTGGTTTTTGGCTCATTCTTTCAGTACAGCTTGACTTTCTTCCTTCAGTGCCAGTGGTTCTTGCTCACCTATGACCTCTTGAAATGGTGAATGTCAAGTAGGTATTTTTGGTGCAGTGGCTCTATGTTCTTGCCATCCTCTTTTGATATTTCCTGCATCATCCAATATGTTGCCCATAGAAGCTTACGATATTGCAACTCAAGGCTTTCTTCTGTTCTTTCAGTTTAAAATAGTCTGAGCATGCTCTTCCTTTTCGGTTTTCTAACTCTAAATCATTGCACATTTCATTATATTTTATTTCGTCTTCTCCAGCTTTCCTTCTCTTCATATCTTTTCACCATTTCTTTAATTTGCCTTAGTTGCTCTATGATTAAGGGCAAAGTTTAGAGTCTCTTCTGACATCCACTTTGCGATTTTTTCTTTCCCATTTTAATGACCTTTTTGCTTTTTTCATGTATGCCATTCTTGATGTAATCCTACAGCTGCCCAGGTCATCTATCATTAGGGTTTACTGTATCCTATCTGTTCTTCAGACCTCAGAATTCTAGTGAGATAGACCCAGGGTTATATTTTGGCTCTCCTTAACTTGTTTCCATTTTCTTCAACTTCAACCTGAACTTGACTGTAAGCACAGTCAGTACCCGGCCTTGTTTTGGCTGCTGGTATTGAGCTCCTCCTTTGTCTTTTCCCACATATGTAATCAATTTTATTTCTACACATTCCTTTTGGAGAAGTACATGTGTAAAGCTGCCTTTTGTTGAAAAACGTTTTTACTTTGAATGAGTCATCGGTCTTGCAAAATTCTATCACCTAACCTACAGCTTCATGTCGATCACCAAGAACATATGTCCTAACTATTGTTCCCTTTTGTTTCCAACTTTTGCTTCCCAATAGCCAATAATTGTCGATGCATATCTGATCATTTTCAGACTGGAAATGTTGGCAAACATCTTTCATTTTTAATCACTGTTAGTATTTTATATTATAAATTTGAATCATAATTATATTGATTAGGTCCTCTGATGAGGATACAGACACCCTATCACAGACAGCATTGTAGTTCAAGACAGACCTTAAGATGTCCTTTGCAACCATAAATGTAAGACAATCCTCTTGATTGTGTTATTCCAGCTTGATAGAGCAGTGATTTTCTGATTCCAATAGGCCAGTACCAGTCCATTTCAACTCACTAACACTTGAATATCAAGCTTTATATACTCCATTGCACTTTTAGTAACTTTGAATTTTTACAGACTCATACTTCATGGGAGGGACCCATTGTGAGTAGCTCACTGCAAGACTGGTGGATAGAGTCTGACTCATGGTGTCCCTGTGTGGGATTTGTAGACTGTAAATCATTACAGGAGTATCTTTCTCCTGCAGAAGAGCTTGTAGGTTTGACCTGCTGACCATTTATTAATGGTCCCATAATCTCACCCACAACACCCCCTGGGCTCCTTTTTGAGTTCAACAGTACCTAGTATATACATGTTTTCAAGCAAGAGAAAAGTATTGTAGCTGACTTATCATAACTGACATTCACTGTTTTCACTTGGTTCCCAATTCCCCAGCATATTTAAAAATATACCCTATATTTCCATTGTAAAACAACCTCTCTCCTTTCACATGTGTAATTAAAGTGAGAGAGAACTCATCCCCAATTTCAAAAAGAAGGTAGTCACACTGTGTCCCTTTGCTTTGTTACAGTTCATTAGGAATAGGCATACAACTGGTCAGAATAAAAGAACACAAGGAATGCTAGTTTGCTAGAATTTCTGGGAAATAAGCTTTGAAATAAACTTCGTTCTGAGAAGTTGACTCATCATATCAGAGGCAGTTGAAATATCTTGGAATGACAAGGAGTTGGTTGCCTGAAAATGGAGCCAACACTGACGAAATTAGCACCACGAAAAGTTAAGAGAAGCTGAACTATAGTCTAATATATGAAGCCTTACCTGGTATGTATTTACCAGAAACACTTTATCTTTTGTCTTTCTCTTATAGTTAAACACATTTAAGTTGATTTTTTTTTGCATTTAAAAACAGCATTCTAATAACTAAGAGTTCAATCTGAAGTCCTTGAGCAATTCTTCAATGTAGTCCCACTTCCTAGAAG
This sequence comes from Nesogale talazaci, assembly GCA_004026705.1. Classification (NCBI taxonomy): domain Eukaryota; kingdom Metazoa; phylum Chordata; class Mammalia; order Afrosoricida; family Tenrecidae; genus Nesogale; species Nesogale talazaci. Next base: position 36,148 of record PVJH01020996.1, read on the forward strand.
ACCTTTCCGTCAATCTTACCTGGTAAATCTTTGTCTTCAAGATGCAACTCAATCATTCTCTGCTCAGTATAATGCAATTTTTATCCTTCAATCACATCTTCTATAACATTTAATCATAAATACTTGATGAAATAGGCTGCTGTGTCACAAGATCTCATTTAAAGTTCCTACTAACTAACACACAGTAACTCTGTACAAAGCTTCCCCTGCCCATGTAGTTTTTGCTCACAGTCCCCACTGTATATCTGTACCCCTCCTACCTGTTGTATAAAATTCTTCTTCATGCCATAAGGAATTTTTTAACACAGTAGCAAAGAGACCAGTTCTAAGAAAAGATCCCCAACCACCACATAATTTAAGTTGCTAAATTAGTTCTACAAGAGGAGGTGACTTACAAGTACTGAGAACGCTGAGGAAGTAGACCAGTATGTGTTGATATGTGTGTTTTCTTTCCCCAGTTCAACTGCTTGTTGCAGTAGATTAGGAGTAAGCAACGATACATGTCTCAGCGTTAATGTTAAATCTGTGATCTTTGCTTCCATAACACTACTGACATGTTCTTTTGGATTTCTTACATGCCCTGCAAAAGAAAACAGAGATACTCCATATATCACTAAAAAACATTATCTGCACATTCGTCTGAACCACAAACTAGTGAATCATCTTTCACATTTTCTTTCTTATTCCTCATCTACAACTAATACAAAAGTTTACACTTGTGTAGTCTAAATATCTCAGAAATCCAATGCCTTCATTCACACTTCCACTTATTTTCCCAAAGTTTCTATCAAACTAGTCTGACAAGATGAAAATATCACTTTTCCATATATATTTAAAGGATTTCAAAATGTTTTCCAAGTCCTATGCACCTGGAACCCTTCTTACAATGCAATCTCATCAGCTGCTTGTGTCATTTTTGCTCTCAAATGCTAATTGCACCACTCACCTGATGTTCTCCAGGGTATCAAGCTATCCTTTTCATTAGAATCACTGAGCATTCTATACCCATGCTGAAACATCCTTAGCTTCATACTTGAGCACTCCAAACACCTAAGTCCCTTATATGGCTTCTTTCTAGACTCACTCACGGCCATCAAGTCAATTTGGATAAATGTTGGCCCTTTAGGACAGCATAGAACTGTCCCTCTGGCTTTCTGAGATGATAATAGTTTACGGGAGTAGAAAGGCTAATCTTTTTCCTGAGGAGCAGCTGGTGGCTTTGAGCAGTTCACCTTGTGGTTAACAGCCAGTAACAGTTACATAATCAGTCAAGCTGTAAAGGAGTGGAGTCTAGCCTGTCAATCATGTCACCATCAGTGAGGCCTCTGTATGGGCCTGGCCCTCTCCTGAGGATTCTGGAAACTTCTGTCTTCCTCCCTGGAGGCGGAACACACACACACTCTCTGCTTCGTCTTCCTGCTGACAAGACACATGGAGCTACACTGATGGAGCTAGAGCCCTGAAGCTGGTACAGCCACATGGATACCTCTGCCAGCCCTGAGATGCTTCCACTGGATCCATAAGACTTTCCTCCACAACCTGTGATCTTCCTGCATTCAGTGTCATTGCATGTGTTGGGTGAGTCTGAAGAGGAATTTGTAGACTGATATTGGAGTATGGGTTAATATCAGACTTATGGACTTGATCTAGAAAAGGCTGGGGTGTTTCCTCAATATACAATTGTTCTTTTATGTAAAGTTCTTTCTTATACACATATGAGTGTCTATGAATTTGTTTCTCTAGTCAAACCTGAGTAACAGCTGAATGCAAACCCCTGTGCCACCAGGCCATTGTAGGCTGTACCTTCCATTATGTAATACCCATCTTTTTTTTCTTGTTGCTATCTTTGAGCTATTTGCTAGCTATGTGGAATTAAGTGTTTAGATCCAAAACTGATATACAAAATTTGGCAAGTCTTTATTTTCCTTTGTCTCATTTTCCTTCTTCGTCTCTAAATTTAATTATTCATAATTTATCATCAAAAGCAGAACACTTTCCCAACTGTGAGACTAAAGGAGGCCTTATAAATAAGCAGCAGCCGTGGCTGCCTAATGGCTTACGTATTGAATGGCTAACCACACGATCCATGGGTGAAACTCATCAGTTATTCCAGAGGGGAAATATGAGGCTCTCGGTTTCCATAAGCGTCTAAATTCTTGAACCTGCCAAGGCAGTCTTACTCTTGAATTTGGACTTAACTAGATGACAGTGAATTCAAATGGGTGTTTTGTGTTTTGTTGTTGCATTTGTTTTGGATTAATATTATTGTTCTTGGTAGCCGGTGAGTCAGTTCCAACTGAGAGCAACGCTGTGTATGACAGAACAAAACAATGCCTGGTCCTGAACCACCCTCACAATTGGTGTTATGTTTGAGCCATTGTTGCCGGCACCGTGTCAATCCATCTTGGATTAATAATGACCCTAAAACAATAGTAATGAACCAGGATATTGTGGATAAGCAGCATTATCTGATTATTTCCTCCTAAGGGGTCATAGGAGCCCACGTGGCATAGTGGTTACACAATGAGCTATTAACCCCAAGGTCAGCAGTTCAAAGTCACTAGCTGTTTCGATGGAGATAGGGGAGGCTTTCTACTCTCATAAAGAAATGGAGTCTCGGAAACCCACCAGGGAAGATCTACCCCGTCCTACATGGTCCCTATGAATTGACATCAGCTCTATGATACTGTGTTTGAGTTGAGGAAGGGGCCTTAAGGATCCCTGGTGGCATAGGAGATGGGGGATGGAATGTTTAACTGTAGCTCAGCCATTCAAAAGCACCAGCCACTAAGCAAAAGATTAGGTGCTCCACTCTGATTGGAAGTTGCAGCCTCAGAAATCCAGAGGGCTCTTTCTACCCTGAGCCATATTGGGTCATAAGGTCACTGTGACTCAATCAACTCAATGGCAGTGAGTAGATGTGAGAAGGGGTCATAAAAAAGTGCTGGGGGCATGGTAGATCAAAAGCAGGCTGGTAACAAAAAGTCAGCTGTTCAAAACCACCAGCAACATGGCAAGAGAGATTTGAGAATATCTGTCCCTGTAAAGATTTATAGTCCTGGAAGTCATAAGGAGCAGTTCTTGCCTGTCTTTGAGGGTCGCTGTGAGGCATAGTCCACTGAGAGACAGTGGGTTTGGTAAGTGTTGGGGGCTGGTGGCCGCCCAGGCCAGGATTATGGACGTAGCCAAACTTAGCAGTTTCCTGATTGCATCAGCCGCCCTGAGACCCTGCCCTGAGATCCCTGGCTGCTGCAATTCCCTGATAGCCTGAAGTAACTGACCTTTACTGCCATTAGGCGTTACACTGAATGCTCATTGGTTTAAAAGCACACCATATTTGGAATGGAATGTGTGCCCTCTACCTCATCTCATGCTCTGAGATAAATACTGCTGGCTGAGCCTTGAATAAACGGAGTTTGATCAGAATTTGTCTTGCTCC
>PVJH01020997.1:0-39483 GCA_004026705.1 Nesogale talazaci
AGTCCACATCGGCTCCATGGCAGTGAGTTTGGAAGTGGACAGCCAGGCCTTTCTTCTGAGGCTCTGAGACTCAAACCACCAGCCTTTCAGTCAGGTGCCAAGCGTGTTAGGTATTCACACGAGGGCCCCGGAGGCCCGGTGGGACACCCACAGTCCATGCAGCAGGGACCTGCTGGAAGGAATCCTTTGGGGCTTTCAGAGGCCAAGGGTGAAACCTGCCCAGAGGGGTAGGCCAGGTGGTTCCACTGAGGGACGGGCAGTCACCTAGCAGAGGCTCTCTACCCCTGGGTGCCCCCAGGATGTCACATGGCCTGATTGTTGATGTGGTGGGAACCACAGTGGTGGCTGATGACGTCTCTGGGCCAGTGCCCCCCAGGCATGGCCGTCCCTCTGACCACTCATCTCTCTTCCGTGGGTGCTGCCACTGGTGGTGCTGCCACTGTGGCCTTCTCTTCCAGATCCTGCCCAGCCTGCAGGCCAGCGGCGCCATGCTGGACATGGTGGACAGCTGCTCCATGCTCTACCGGCTGCAGCTGGAAGGTAGCCCCAGCCCATGGTCGCCGACCCTGTCCTCTCCCACAAAACTCAGGCAAAGGTGCCACTGTCACCAGGCCAAGAGCACAGCAAGAACCCATCCAGACAGTCTGCCCCGAGGGCGGGCACGGTGGCACCAGTCACCCATACACAAATACACCACCCACCTTTCCCCCAGTTCCCACTGCCCTCTTTACGAGAACTGAAGCTGTCCAGGGAGTTCCTGCCATCCTCACACCTGCCCAGCAGGCCTGCAGGTGCAGGAGGCAGCTGGCCAGTAGGCGAGCTTTTCTCAACTCCCTGGGACCTGCGAGGTCTCTCAATCTTGTGACCGCATGCTCTGCAGGGCGTTGGCATGGGGCTGGCCCTGACTCGGGGGGAGGGGGGAGGAGGTGTTTCTCCCCTCCCCCAGGCTCAGCATCTACAAGTCTGTACCCACCCACAGAGGCCTGGGTCCTGGGGCCAGCGGGCCAATGTGGGGATGGAGCCCCCATGGATACAGTGAGCTGTTTCCAGAGAGTTCTGGGAAGCTTCCCTTGTGGGAGTGACATGTGATGTCTGGAGAGTCAAGGGAGTCCTCGTGGGAGCAGGGCAGGACTGGGGCCCGGGAGAAGGACCGTTGGAGGCAGGTGGAGGCAGGAGCCGGGGCCCAGCTGAACTGAAACCCAAGGTGATGGGCACAGGGAGCTGGGTCTCGTTCATTCACATCCCAGAACCGGGCAGGTGGGGGTGGGGGTGGGGGTGGAGAGCAGAGACGCCTGGGGCTGCCCTACAGGGACTGAGTTTGAAACCACCCGGAATGCTCTAGAAGCTGACATGCTGACCTTGGACTAACCCCATTGCAAGTGTAAGGAAGGTTGCAGAAGGGGCCCGGACCCCAAACAAAGTGGTGGGGGGCAGTTTCTGAGGGTTTTGGGGGGCGGGGGATGGACTCACTTCCTCCCTGTGTAAAGAGGGCCCTGACAGCAGTTGTCGGATCTGGTGCGTTGAGAAGGGCGCTGAGGGCAGCATCTAGGGGCATGCCCAGCAGGAGATGTGGGGGGAGTGGGAGACTTCCGGAAGGCTGGACGGGGCCAGCTGGTGGCCTGGGAGAGGGGAGCAGAGGTGGAGGAGCTGGGGTGCTGCAGAGGCTGTCCGGGGCTAGTGTCCAGGGAGAGGCTGTGTGGACGTAGGGGGTGGATTCAGGGGCTGGCCGAGGGAACTAGAGGATCCCGTTCATGTTGTGGGATCGAGGACTTACCTGCACTCGCCACAGCCGTCTGTCCCCACTGTCGTCGTCGTGGTCATCGTAAGCAGGTGCCACTGAACCCGGGCCACCTCCCAGCAACCCCGCTTTCAAGAGAACCCCGCCTGGCGCGGTCCTATGCCTCGCTCACCATGCCCGTCATGGTGAAGCTCTTCGGCCTGGCTGCCATGCCAGTCCGTCTTGCGGAGCGGCTTCCTCCTCTGCCGGGGCCTCCGCTCGACCAGACACGATGTCCTCGTCCCTGCATCACGGCAGTCATTGAGACAGCCCCACGCCCCGGCCTCCCAGGCGCATCCTGCCGCTAGTGTGCGTTCTCTGGGAACGGGGTGCTCTCCACAGCCCCCGTGGGGGGGGGGGCGGTGGGACATCAACACCCTCCCTCGCTCATCTCGGCAGCTGGCGAGACCCTCTGGGGCCCTAGTCTTCCCAGTGACCTTGAGGAGGCTTCTTCACTTCCTTTGGGTGTTTAGGCTCTGCTGGGGTCCACTGACCTCAAGTGGGGAGGCACGACCCACCAAACACTTCTTTGTGGTGAGGCCTGGGGTCGCAGCTCTGCATGTGGCAGCCTTCCCCCCCACCCCCGGACTTCCTAGCTGGTGGGAGACACTGTGAAGGTCATGACCCATGAGTGTGTGCTCCAGGTCACAGGGGTGACCGTGGGGAGCTTGTCTGTGTGGGTGCCCTCGCCGCGGTCACAGGGAAGGCCCCTGGCTGGTGAACCATCCCGAAGTGGAGCCTCCCCTCCCTCTGAGATCCAGCCACCCTCCAGGGAAGTCGCAAACCGGCTCTCCGAGTCGGAAAGGACCAGCAGGCAGTGGGTTTGTGGATTCTAGGTGGGGTGCCTGAGTTGACCCTGGGGAGTAGAGGACCCCCCAGAGCCTGGGAACCAGGAGGCACCCTGAGCTGGCAGCAGGCACCCTGAACAGGTGATGAGGAAACCTTGGGTGAGTAGCCAGCAGATCCAGTGGGGGCCCCAGCCCAAGGCTGGTCTCAAGTGCGATGCCCTCTGGCTCAGGGGGAGGGTTGAGGGGCCAGGTGGTGCTGAGACAGAACTGACGTCCAGTGGCATCGCTCGCTGTCTCTCCTGGTTACCCTGCTGGTCAGGAAAGACAGACTGACATGATTCACTCTGAGTAGCCACCTGCAGGTCCCCTTTCTTCTTGGGCTTCCTTTGGGTGTCTAAGTGCACCGAGAGTCAGCTTTGCCGGGAGTCGGGAGAGATGGTCTGAGCTGCTGCAGGCCGACTGGTGCTTGCCCAGCCTGCCACAGGCACAGGTCACCAGGACAGATGGACAGGTAGGCAGAGGCACTATGCAGCAGTGCCAGAGCCCCCCGCAGCCCAGGTCTCCTTCTGGTGTCCTCAGGGGTGCCAGTGGGCAGGCGCTGGCAGGACGTGCTGCCCGTGACGCAGAAACACAGCCGTGACCACATCCTGCTGTTCAATGATGCCCACTTCCTCATGGCCTCCCTGGGGGCCCAGGATGCCCTGACAACGCAGGAGCTGCTCTCCACCCTGCAGGAGGCCAGCGAGTACGCAGTGGGCTGGGGCACTTCGGGGGACTCCCTAGACCAGTTCGATGCTGCATTGTCCCGGGGTGGGGGGTGGTAGTCAGGGGGTCAAAGGGCAGCAGGAATGACCCCCAGCCCACTGCCATGCCAGGGCCAGACTGGGTCTGAATTTGGAGCCCCACTCTCCCCTCTCTCATACCCACCCCCCGAATGCACCCACGGTGTGTTGGGCACCATGCCTGGGACCTGCAGGAAGCTGGAATCAGGGTGGACAGGGAGGTGTGGGGGCCGCCCGGGGCTGAGGCCAACCCTGTCCTCGGCAGATCCCCAGGGGAGAACTGCCAACACCACCTGGCCCGCAAGGTGGGGCTCCCGCTGTGCCAAGCCCTGGTGGAGGCTGAGAGCGGGAACGCGGACCGTGCCGTGGACCTGCTCCTGCCCATCAGATACCAGATCACCAAGATCGGAGGCAGCAATGCACAGGTGGGCTCCTGCTGGTGTGGGGCTGCATGTCCACTCACCCGTGGAAGTACACAAGCACATACACACCCCAAATGGGCCCAGCCCCTGTTTCGACCCCACAACCTGAGGTTGGGGGGCACCACTAGGCCTGTATGTAACCTTGGGGGTAAGGATGGGGGGTGAGGGGGGCGGCACCCCGTCTCCCTTGGGGATGAGCAGGCCTGCGAGGGGCCCACTGGTCATCAGAGGGTTGGGCTTTTCCAGCGCGACGTCTTCAACCAGCTGTTGATCCACGCAGCCCTGAACTGCACCTCGAGTGCCCGCCGGAACCTGGCGAGGTGGGTCGGCCTCTCAGGGTGGGGGGTAGGGGGGGGAGGGAGGGAGGGCTCCAGCCCCTCCCACCGAGTTACGCAGTCTTCCTGCCACGCCCGCTCGGCGCCTCAGCCATGCTGAACGCCTGTTCTCCAAACGGGTCCACTCTCCAGGCCTGCCTCACTTCTGTGCAAGGTCTAAGTCCCAAGTCACCCCAAAACCAGGACCGAGCTCCCTGCCATGAAGTGAGTGCCAACCTGCCGCGCGACCCAAGGGCACAGGGAAGCCCTGGTGGGTTTCTGAGACTCGAGCTCTTCTCTGGAGCAGACATCCTCCCCTCTCTCGGGAGTAGTGGAAGAGGGTTTTGAACCGCTGGCCTGTGGTGACAGCATTGATAGGTGTGCCTGGGGAGAGACCAGGCCAGGCCCTGTTGGGCGGGGACAGTGGAGAGAGGGATCCATCAGGAAAAGGACTTCACCATCCCATCCCTTTGCCGCCCTGGTCCGTACATGGCAGAAGGGCATGCGCTGTGGTGATACCATCCTTGCCTGACCCCAGTGTCCCCACCACCCACGTGCCAGAGTCCACGCCTCTCCCTGACCTGGACTTGTGGGGGTGACGGGGTGCTCCCTCCAAGCTCCTACCTGTTCCCACCTCGATGCACAGAGCAGGGTAACCACCTGCCTCCCCTCCAGCCTTGCAACTTCCTGACCATCATACACCATCGTATGGGCACTTGCCTCGGACAGCCCCCGGGTGGCAGTAATGGGCGCTTGCCCCAGATGCAGGCACCATCTAGGGACCCACAGCTGACCCTCGGGGGGCTGCCTGAGCGGAGTGAGGGCCTTCAACCCCATGGCAGTGGTGCCTGCGTGAATGACAGGATCTCCCGAGAGAGGCCTGCACCTGGTTCTCCTCCTGCCACCGCACAGAGGGGGACCTCCCTCCACCCCTCCAGCAACCACAGCCTCTTGTTTTCAGGCCTACTCTGATCCTGCCCAGGCTGCCTGCCTTGTGCTGAGGCCCACTCCATGCCTGGCTTCCAGAAGGTTCCCCAACAGAACCCCGTCTGTCTCCACAGGAGCCTTCTGATGGAGCGTGACGCCTTGAAGCCAGGCTCCCCCCTGACCCAGCGGCTCATTCGCAAGGCGGCTGCCCTCCACCTCCTGCCGTGACCGGCCTGGGCCTCCACCCTCCAAGGAGCCGCAGTGGCCTTGGGCTGGGAAAGGCCCAGCCCTACCAGGAGGTGGTGCTGGAGGCCAGCAAGGCTCCCTGGAGCTGCTAGTGGGCGAGCCTGTCTACACCAGGCCTGACGACCAAAGGAGACCCTGATGCCTTTGACTTGTGATTCAGGGACGTCCTCCGATCGGGGTGCAGGTGTCAGAGTGCACATCAATCTGCCTTACAAGCCGAGTTTCCCAGGGGGACCCATCCCCTTCCTGACTGTGAGGTGGGAGGGCTGGTGGGGGCAGGCAGCTGGGACCAGAGTCACGTATAGCCTAGCCCTTTAGCAGCTGCCCAGGCCTGTGCCCCCAGGAATCGCTCCATCTTTTTCTCAGTAGGGCCTCGCTCTCAGATGGGAGGGGCCCGGCTAGTGGAGGTACCACAGGGAGTCGCCTCAGGCCCAGCTGTCCATCCTAAAGCAGAGGATCCTGCCTCTCAGCTGGGCTGGCCGCTCTCCTCTGGACAGACACACCAGTGGTGGTGGTGGGGGGGGGGTGGTGGCTTCCTGCCTGGGGAGGGGCCTCTGCGTGGGATGCTGACTTGGGCTGGCCTTCTCCATCCTACCAAGGTCTCCGGCTTCTTTCCTGTGTCCCCTCCACTGTCCCACAGATGTGACTTTCCGGGGTTCAGGCTCAGGGATGCTCCCCTCATGGTGACAGTCAATCTCAGCCACACCCAAGCTGCTGCAATAAACAGGACCGCTGTCCACACCTCTGCCTCCTGCGGCCCAGGCCTCTGGTCCTGGGGGGAAGGGGGAGTTAGAGGGGGTAGGGTGGGGTTGATTGTCCAGGGAGGTCAGAGGGTACTCGTGCTCACCCGGCACTTTCCATCAGGAATTTCCCCCTGAAATGAGGGCGCTGGAGTCCTGGGAGGGAGGAAGGGGCCTCTGGGGATGGAGTCTGCATAGCACATTAAAAAAAAATAAGCAAACACCAAACTCACTGCGAGCCAGTCACTTCCGGGGCACAGTGACTGAGCCTCTGGGACAGGGCAGAGCGGCCCCCGTGGGTTCCCCAGACTGTCCCTCTTCATGGTGTAGAACCCCTCCCCGCTTTACTACAGAGCACCTGGTGGTCTCCAACTGCTGCCCTCATGCTTAGCCCCGCGCACAACCCCTGTGCCGCCACGCACAAGGCCGGGCAGACCCCGGGGACCAAAATGAAGGAAGGAACCCGTTCCTCCACTCTCTCGCCAGGCGCCTTTCGGTGCCCCCCACGGGCCAGACCTGGGGCAGAGTCAGGAAAGACAGGCTTCCCCTGACCGGGGGCTGGGGCAGAGCAGGGCAACGAGTTAAGAAAACGTGTCATTCTCTAGGGTTTCAGGTGCCTGCCGTGCCATCCTGAGCTGTCCCCTCCTGCCCTGTGCCCCTCTCACTCCCTCAGCCCACCTCCTGATACCAAGTGAGGCCCACCGGGCCCTCACCTCCCTTTACTGGTGCCCCACACACACCCAGATGCCATCCGACAGTGCAGTCCGGTAGGTGGCCTCCCACAACCTGACCCTGTCACCTGTCCACCCCAGGGTGATCCACCGCCAGCAGGTGTCCTGCACAGAGTCGCTGTCTGAAAAAGCCAAGCAGTGGGGAGGAAGATGAGTCTGCAAAGCTGAGCAGTGGCCGGGGGAAGAGGGGGACGCAGTGGGATCTAGAACAGCGGTTCTCAGCCTTCCTCTGCTGAGGCCCCTTCATCCAGTTCCTCATGTGGTGGTGACTCCCCCCCCCCCAGCCAACCATAAAATGATTCTCATCGTTACTTCATCACTGTCATTTTGCTACTCTGAATCAGGCAACCCCTGTGAAAGGGTCTTTCAACCCCCTAAGGGGTCACGGCTCACGGGTTGAGAACTGCTGCTCTCCAGCTTCCTGAGCAGCGATTAGTTGTTCCACAAGCTAAAGGAGGGAAGAGGGGGTCAGGCGCCTACCTCCCCTCTCGAGAGCTTCACTGAGCTTCAGGCTCCCCCCAGAACTTCCAAACACCCGTCATATTATCATGAATTAATGCAAGTCTAGGCCTGATGGGGGAGGCCTTGTGGCACCCTGGGTTAAGATACTCACTGAAAGGTTGAGCAGTTAGATCCCATTAGCCCTTCCTGGGGAGAACGATCAGGCACTCTGCTCCTGTGAGATTACAGGTTCAGCAAGCCCCCTGGCCCTTAGATAGCCCCTGACTCTTAGCAAGTCCCTGGCCCTTAACTAGCCCCCTTCACTAGCCCTTAACTAGCAGTTCTACCATGCATACAAGATTGCTGGGAGCTGGGAGGGACTTGATGACAGCTGTAGAGTTAGCATGGGGGACGGGCCCACTGCCTTAGGGAGGGTCTGACCTATGACCTCCTAAGGCTAGGCAGAGGGTGGGGCACCTGAGAGGTGGACTTGAGGCTGGGGCCTCCAAGTTTCGTGAGGCCACCACTCCCTCCTTGCTGAGCCCTCTGGAAACTGGCTTTCTCTAACTCCTGACTGATCCCCTTCACAGGAATGGGCACCTTCTCCAGTACCAGGATCCTCGTTAGCAAACACAAACAGAGCTCACCGAGAGTCAGGGTCAGCGGGGCTTGGGGACCCAGTGTATCAGACATCAATCTCAGGGTGGGTTCGAGGCTGGAAGTTGCAGAGGGAAGCCTTAGCTAGAAAAGAGGGGGCAGAGTTGCTGGGCTGAACCACTGGGGGATACTGGTGGCAGGCCAGCCTCCTGCCAACTGCATGACCACCTGGTGCTAGTCTGGGTTGACTAAAGAAACAAATTCATAGACACTCATATATGTACAAGAAAGAGCACCCCAGTCCAATCCAGATCAAGTCCCTAAGTCCCATATTAGCCCATACGACCAGGACCAATCTATAAATTTCTCTTCAGACACATGCAATGACACCGAATGCAGAAAGACCACAGGCCAGTAGGTGGAAAGTCATGTGGATCCCATGGCAGTGGAAGCATGGGTCTCCTAGTGGCTCTTCCTGCTGCAGGGCTCTGGCTCCAGCAGGGTGTCTCTATGTGACTTGTCAACAGGAAATGTCTCACAGGGAGACAAGCAGAGAGTGTATCTGGCCTCCAGCAAGCTAGTTAAATCCTTCATGACTGCAGATGAGGTCATCAGTCTGTGACCTGATTAACAGGGCAAACCCCACTCCTTCACACTTAATAGCTCGAGTTGATAGCAGATTATGTAACTGTCGCACACCTCATCTTTCCTGCCCTGGGGTGGGCAACCCTGGGGCACATGCTGAGGGAGGTTCAACACTGCCTTCTAGAAGCCCACAGTCTCCTGAGGAGCTGGACTCTGGGTCAGGAGTATAGAGGAGCCATGGTTACACAGGGTGACTGGTGTGGATGATGTGAAGCCAGAAGGGGTGTGTGTGTGTGTGTGTGTGTCCTGAATATTCCATGGACACCTAACCCCACCTAACCCCAAATAAATAGCTCCTCTTCACCCAGGGTGAACAATCTTCCCAGGCTCTGCCCGCTGCCTCTCCACCCAGGGTAAGTGAAGTGATGTCCGGTCGTGAGCTGAGCGCCCAGAATAAGGCACCTCACTCGGGCCGTGCAACCTGTGAGCCAAGCCCACCCCACAAGTTACTGCGCTGATCGGCTCCACCCGGTTTTCTTATCTGTAATCTTTATAGCCGATCATCAGGCCTTCCTTCCGCGGGACTGCGGGCTGGATGCAGACAACCATCCTACCAGGCATCCTAGATAAGAATTTTAATTCTGTCCATTTTTAGGGCTGAGTCCTGGTGGCGTAGTGGTTGTGCGCGGGACTGCGGCCCACTGGGACGGAGGTTCAATTCCAGCAGTGGGGCTGGGCCTCCTACTCCCACCACCGGAGAGCAGTGATGCCCAAAAAAGTAAAAACAAACAAACAAACAAAAAAAAAACCAAGAATTTTAATTCTGCCCATTCTTAGGGCTGAGTCCTGGTGGCGTAATGGTTGTGCGCGGGACTGCGGCCCACTGGGTTGGAGGTTCAAATCCAGCAGCAAGGCTGGGCCTCCTACTCCCACCACCAGAAGGCAGTGATGTCCCAAAACAGAACAGAAATTTCGCTCATTTTTAATCCATTTTAGTCATTATTTTCATTCCTCTCTGCATGAAGGTTAAGGGTCCTCTAGGATGAGCGAATCTAAAACACGATCCTGGCTCCGCCCAGCTTTTCCGGCTGCGGCAACCAATCCACGGTGCGAAGGCAGTGCGCACGCGCACGGGCTCCTCCCGCAGGCTTCAGGACTACAACCCCCAGGATGCCTCGCGGCCGACGCCCCTGCGGCCCTTTTCAAACTGGCCAATCGCCGCCCGAGTGGCCTCGCGCGGCGTTTAAATCCTCCGTGGAGCCGCTTCTGCCGGTGCCGCCCGGGGTGAGGACTCGCCAGGTCGGTGGGTCGGGTTGGGGTCAGGGCCCCCTGGCGTGCTCCGGGGCGGGGGCCCAGGGCGGCCGGAGAGCCCCGGGTGCCGTTACAGCAGCCCGCGCGGTCGGCGGCACGCCGCCCTCCTCCGCCGCTGGCCGCGGGGCCTGGGGGCCCTGCGCCCGCAGCCGCTGACCTGTGACCCCTCCTGCTGCAGGAACCTCCGGAGAGAGCTGCCCATGGACCGAGGGGAGCGCGGCCCGGGGCCCGCGGCCAGCCCGGCGGGGACGGAGGGTAAGGCCGCCGGGCTCCCGGTGCAGTTCGGGCTGGGTTTGCGCGCGGACAGGCCCTCCCCTCGGCGCCCATCTCCGCCCCTGACCCGCACACCCCGGCCCCAGGCCCCTCGGATGCCCCTCAGCCCGGGTACCGTGGGACACCCCCTCCTTAAACGACCCCTCTGCGCGCGCCTCTGGCGGAGAGGACCTGGGGGATGCTGGCTCCTGCAGGACAGGGCAGAACAGCCCCGGGGACCCTCTATGTGGGGGGCGTCACTGCCCTCTGGTGGTCGTGGGAGCTACCCAGCCTTGCTCCCGGAGAGCTGCTGCTGGATTTGAACCGCCTAGCCAGCGGGCCGCAGTCCTGCACTCAACCACTACGCCACCGCCACCGGGGCTCAGCCCTCCAACAGTCACTCTTTACAGAGTAGAAAGCCTCGGCTTTCTCCCCAGGAGCAGCTGGTGGTTTAGAACCGCTGACCTTGCAGTTAACAGCCCAATGCAGAACCACTGCACCTCCAGGGCCCCTTTCCACTGAGGACCAAGACTGGGAAACTGTAGGGGGTGGGGGGGCTACCCTGTCCTTTAGGGTCCCTGAGCATCCGAGTGGACTCACCAGTGTTTTGGAGTCGACCGCTGTGGAATGGGATGGTCTGCTGGTCTGCTGTGGGTGTGTGCTCTTAAATGCTGCTGGTACAGAGCATGTGCACATGTTGGCCTTAGGGTTGAAGGGCACGTGCGTTTCTTAATTCAGAAAACCAAGCTGCCGCGTCAATTCCCACTCGTGACCAGCGTTTCTGAGACTGTTAATAGGCACAGGAGTAGACAGCCTCATCCTTTGCCCACGAGGCGGCTGGTGGGTTTGAACCGCCAACCTTGTGGTCAACAGCTTAACGTCTAATCCACAGACCCAGCTTCGCTGTCACAGTGACCTTCCAAATGCCTTGACCCTTTAACATAGTTCCTCATGTTGTGGTGACCCCCAACCATAAAATTATTTTTCACTGGTACTTCATACTATAATCTTGCTCCTGTGATGAATCGGGTGACCCCCGTGGAAGGGTCACGTGACCCCCAAAGGGGTCACGACCCACAGGTTGAGAACCGCTGCCCTAGAGCCTGGTGGCAGAGCTGTCCGTGTGGGTGGGGGAGACGCACGCTTTGAGGGAGCAGACAGCCTTGTGGCCTACACATCGCCCACCACCAAACCAAGCCCCCTGGGTTTCTGAAGCGGTACAGGTTTGCAGGCGCAGGCGGCGGCGTTTGTCTCCCCAGGCCCATCTGGTGGATTTGGACCGTGGTTCACGTGACTGTCAGCCCCGCACACACTCCCCCGCGAGCATAGTTTCATCTCTGCCCTGCCACAGCGTGGCGAATGCTCTGTTGGTTGCCAGTCTGGTCGGTGCCAAGTGGCGTCTGGGTGCCTTTATCTGCATTCCTCCTCCTTTGTTGTTCCTGTTCTCCTGTGGTGAGCACACCTCCCCCCCCCCCAGCAGTTCCCACAGGAACAGTCCAGTGACACTGGAGACGTGTCATGTGCACCCGTGCTCGCTGGCCCCTCTGGGCCTGCGTGAGGCTGTTTCCTGTCGGACATTGGAGAGCGTGCCCTCTTGTGTGCTGTGAATTTTGCATTTCTTTCCTCGGTCTTTTTTTTTTTTTGGTGAGACTGTCATTGTTTTCTGGAGACCAGAAACCCCTGCCCTCGGGCGGTGCCGACGCACAGCCTCCCTGCAGGACAGGGAAGACCAGCCCCTCTTCCTCCCGCAGAGCTGGTTTTGAACTGCCCGCCTCGGGTAGCAGCCCAGTGCCCGAGCCCCAGGGCTCCTTTGTCTGTGACAGCTGTGGCCCGTGTTCGCCTCCCTCTTGTGCTCTGGGGGATTGTGCCAGGCAGAGATTTGCAAACTTTTTCTCCTTTGTACAATGCCAGCTCTTCGATGGAGGCCCATGTGGGGTCTGAGCCAGCTCTCCCTCCTCTCTCCTGTGGCCCCCAGGTTTCATCCTGTTCCTTTGGAGCCGCGCCCCCACTCCTCTTTTCTCCAGTTAAGTCCTTGATGTGGCGGAATTGATCCTGGTGGGGTCTGGGGCCTGGGAGAAAGATGAGGCTTTTGATCCGTGGAGATCTGCAGTCGTGGAGGCCCACAGGGGCAGGCCTCCCGTGTCCGGGCTGAGAGCCAGTCAGCACGGTGGCAGTGAGTAGAGTAGGGGGTAGCGCTCACTCTTCAAGGTTGTCTGAAGGGCGTTCACGGATTGGCTTTTCAGCAGCAATCACATCGCCAGGCCTTTTCTCCTCCTGCTCTCTCAGCCTGCTGCACAGCTCTCCACCCTCCCTTCCAGATGCTCGGTGTGCTGACAGACAGACAGATAAGGATAGATGGATGTGTGGTCCTGCGCAGTGTGACAGACAAAGGGTGGCAGCCTCAGTTGGCCTTTTTGCGGCTAATCAGACGCTTTCGTGACTGTTTCTGATGGATCCCTGCCCGTTCGACCCTCGCCCTCACCTGGGCATCCCACTGCCCTCGACACATCCGGAGGCTGCCAGGACACCCCTGCTCCTTCCCACCCAGTTAGAGCAGCGGTTCTCCACCCGTGGGGCTCGACCCCTGTGGCGTCATGTACTTTGGTGTCAGTTTCATGATTAGGAGTGTAGGGGTGGAGTCTAGCCTGGCAATGTGGAGACAGCCGATGAGACCTCTGTGTAGGCTTGGCTTTCCTTAAGAATTCTGGGAAATCTTATGGATTTCCATCTTCCCCCCCACTGTGGAGGTGAGAGACTATGGACTCAATTCCTGGGAGATGCTCTACTGACAAGACAAGATGGCAGCATAGCCCCTGAGTCCCAGAAACTGGCAGAGCCGGAGGAGAAGCCACATGGGTGTACCCTGATGGAACCAGACCTCTGAAGCCGGGAAAACCACAGACACCCCTGCCAACACTGAGCTGCTTCTGCCACCACTGGACACTGCTGATGGACCCTGAGCCCTGGAAATGAGGAGCCACGGGGAGACCCCTGCCTGCACCGGGATGCTTCTTCCACTGCCGCACACACAAGACTCTGCACCCACTGGCCTGTGAGTGCCCTGGTGTCATTGCATGTGTTTCGTGAGTCTGAAGGAGACTTTATAGACTGGTATCGGACATACGGGCTAATATGGGACTTATGACCTTGGACTGGACTGGGTTGGGATGCTTTATCAATGTGCCCTTCCTCTTGTACATAAACCTTGCCCGTGTATCCGTATGCGTGCCTATGGACTTGTTTCTCTAGTCTACCCAGACTCACACAGCCCCTTTTGAGATTGAATGACCCTTTCACAGGGGTCACCTGATTCATAACAGTAGCAAAATGACAGTGATGGAGTAGCAACGGAAATAATTGTACGGTTGGGGTGGGGGTCGCCACCGCATGAGGAACTGCATGGAAGGGTCGAGGCCCGGGGACGGTGGAGCCCCTGCCCGAGAGGCTTTCGGGGCCGTTATTGCACGCACGTCCCTGGCTGCGGGAAGGCCCCCTCCCGCTGGTCGTGGGGGTGTGTGAACTAGTCAGGGAGTGTCCGTTTCTCTGGGGAAGGGGAGCTCTCTTCAGCCCTGGCATCCCGTGGGTTTCCGAGGAAGTAGTCCGTCTTGGTCAGGTCTGGGGTCCGTTGCTGGAGTGGAGCCGTTGAGCGGGTGGGCTCACAGGCCTCCTCGTTTCTTCTCTTGGTGGCCGTCTCCCTCATTTCTTTGGCATGAGTGTGCTTTGCACCCGTCCCTGGTCGAGTCACTGGGCCGATGGGGACCTGACAGGGCCTGTGTGTGTTTTACGTGGGGGCTTGGAGAAGCCCAGGGCCAGGCACGGCCCACGAGGATGAGTGAGATTGGTATGGGAAGCTGTGCTCTCGTCTCTCCGGGATTGGGGTCTACACTCTCTGCATTTCCCTAATTGTTGGCAAGGAGACCCCCAGTGTCGGGTGGGCGTGGGGGCATCTGTCACTCTGGGGGAGGGGATGGTCTGTTGGGGTGATGGAGGTGTGCAACTGGCACAGGGACAAGGTGGTGCTGTGGGAACCAGGGGGGTGGGGTGAGCAGGTGCCTCAGCAGCTGGTGAGAGCTGTCTCTACCCCCCCCCCCCCTATGCACAGGAGGATGAAATGCTGCCAGCCCCCTATACTCTCCCTGTGCTGCCGTGGGAGTCCCCCCCGGCCGGAACCTGCAGGGTTTTCTCTTTCTGGTCTTCAGTAGCCAAACGCCTGGCCTTTCTCCCTCATGCGTCTTAGTCTCTGGAAGCATCATCGAAACCTGCCCGGCGTCTGAGCAGCACAGTAGCCTCTGCTGACAGGGGTGCTGATGGGACGCGGGCCACAGGCCCCGGAGTCTGGTCTGTTACAGAGAGCAGGCTGTGGGGGTTCAGGAAGCCCTGACGGGTCAGCACGGACATATGTGTGTGGACATAATGCCTGGACTCCTCATGAAGGACTAGTAGGTGCTGTGGAAGACAGGTGTGTCGTCTGGGAGGCCCAGAGCAGGTGGTCTCTAGACACATGGTACCCTGAAGATGCTCATCTGCCCTTGGGGACGGGGACGGGGGGGGGGGGGGGCGGCTGGTGCTAGGGGGTGTTCCAGACTCACCGCAAGGAGCGATGCTGTCAGAGCGACTGAGCACACCCAGAAAGCGAGAGAGCCCTGCCGAAACAGGCGGGCCTGCCCGTGGCGGTGGCGGTGGTGCTGTGGGTTAAGCGCTGAGCTGCCAACCACAAGACCCGGATCGCACCCACCAGGGGGAGGGGCGGCCATCAGCCCTGGCAGAGGTCGGCAGTCTCAGGACCGCTGTAGAGGGGCCCTGAGTGACGCCCACGTGATGGCATCCACTCAGCAGGGTGGGTTTTATTGTTTTTGTCTATACTGGGGGGCCGGGGGTAAAGTTTCACAGTATCTATTTACTTCAGCATTCTCTCACCGTCCGGATGAAGTCAGGCATCAGGGGGTAGGGAGTGGGCGGGGAGGGACTCCTGGCCCCTAGTTGGGTGGCTCCCACCCACTGGCAACGGCAGCCTCAGGAGGAAGCCGAGGCTGTCCACTGCCCCTGGAGTCAGAGCACGTGCTGCGATCACCGGCTGGGTTTGAGTTTGGCACACACTGTGACTGCAGATGCTGGGTGCTGTCCCCACAGTGTCAGCCCTCTCCCCAGTCCCCAGCCCCGCCCACCCTGGTGTCATTCATGCCTCCTCCTCCCCTGACTCACACTGCGCCCACCCCGGCCAAGCAGTGACATGGGTCTTTCCCTCCCACAGACGTGCAGCTTCTGGCTGATGAGAAGTTCGATTTTGACCTCTCCCTGTCCTCCTGCAGGTAAGCCCCCGGTAAGCCTGCCTTGAGGGCCACTGCCCCCGAGCCCCAAGGCCTTTCCGTCCCCCTGCCTGTGTCGGTGACGAGTCCCTGTTTTGAAAATAGCACCAATGAAGACGACGACACGGTCTTCCTTAGGACGAGAGAAAGTTGCTCGGCCGCCAGCGTGGACCCGCCCACCCCAGCCCCCGTGAGGCCTCCGCCCCCAGCCCCCGCGAGCTGCTTGCCATGGAGCCCCCTCACGGGGGAGAAGTTGGAGGAGGTGTGCAAGGAGGCGCACCTGCTGGCGTTGCAGATGGAGGCCGGCGGGAGTCCGGGCAGGCTTGCAGAAGCCCAAGGCCCCGAGCTGTTCCTGCAGGACTCGGAGCTGAAAATCCAGCTCTTTGAGAAAGGCGGCATGATGGAGAAGAGCCCGGCGTCCCTGAAGAGGGAGACCTACTGTCTGGCCCAGACCCCTCTGAGGGCCACCCCCGGCCGGCCCCCGGCCCCTGGCACGGCTCACACCCCTCGGAGCACCCCTGCCCCGGCGTCCCAGCCTTCTGCCCAGCCCCCGAGCCAGCTAGTGCTACCCAAGAGGAACGGGAGCAGACTGCCGCCACCCCGCCTGTCGTCTGTCAGAGGGAAGAGTGGCCCCCCGCCCCTGGAGAAGGTACCCGCTGTTATGGGGGGCAGGGAGGCTCCCTGATAGCTCGGCCTCCATCCTATGCCCTGTGCTCCGAGGGCAGGGCCCCTGCTTGGGGTGGGGTGGGCTAGGGTTAGAGGTTTCTGGGAGCCAGTGGTGTGGGCTCTGCTACTAGCTGGAACCCTGGCATCCAAGCCGCCGCCCGGCACCCAGGGGAGGCCCTCCGACACGGGTGGCCCCTGAAGGCATCAGCTTTGGGCTGACAAAAGCCTCCGGAGATTCGTTTCAAGGGCTGCGTCCTGTTCTATGGCGGCTTTGCATGAATACCAGTGGCCTCTTTCAGCAGCTTTCTCTCCTGAGACCCCCAAAGCCTGTTACTTGTTTGGGCTGCTGCTGCTGTGCCGTGACCCTGCCCGGTGCAGCCCGGCGCTGACGCACTGCCCGGCACACCTGACTCTGCACCCAGTGAGCCTGTGGTCAGCAGGGGACGTGGTGGGCTGCTCCGTGCCGGGCTGGCAGCCGCTCCTCACAAGAAGGTGCCCAGACTCACAGCGACCCTAGAGGACAAGCGAGACTGCCCTGGGGGCTCCCAAGACCCCTCTCAATGCACTGGTCCTCCTACCCGCCCCCCAGCAGCCCCCTGAGCTGGGCGGGGGCGAGGCCTTCTCTGTAACAGCAGGTTTGTTTCCTGAGTGTATCTTGCATCGGGAACCTGGTGGCATGGTTAAGTGCTTGACTGTGAATGGACAGTCGGGGTTGGACCAAGCTCAGAACCATGAGGAGGACGGCCTCGCGCAGCCCCAGGGGCAGCTCTGCCTGTCCGTCCGCTCGACCTTCCCAACCTCACTCCTGGAGAAGAGCTGTCCTTCTGGGCCCCTGAGGGGCCACCCCCCACCTGCCGGCGGTCTGGTTGAAGCAGCCTTGGGGGCCCTGTTGGAAGCTCTGCTGCTCCCACAGAGAAAGATGCGGCCCCTGCTCCCCTAGGAGTCAGAGCCTGGGGGACCCTCTGTGGGAGAACTCGGACGGCAGCGGGGTGTTCTTCTGAGAGCGGGGCCCAGCCCACCTTCCCCCGGTCAGCACCACGAGAGTGTTGGTGTCTTCGAGTGGGTGCGCCGAGTCACGGGCTGGCACGTTCAGCAGGCAGGTGCGCACCCCCAGTGGGTGGGCGCTGGAGGCACCTGGTCACAGAGTTCTAACTCGGACGTCCCTGGGCGCTCTGCAGGGGAGCAGTCGGCGGACGGGGACCCTGACTCCCCTTACAGGCAGAGTGAGTGCCTGGCATGCACAAGAGACCGTGCAGCCGCACCTTTACGGGGGTGGCAGTGACTCCCAGCCTAGAGAGTGTGAGAGCCTCCCCCCACCAGGGTCGGCCTTTCAAACCCAAGATTGTGAGCGCATAGAGAATTTGGCCGCCAACATGTCCGTCCTGTTCCACAGGCTGCCTCGTTTGGCCATCCCGGGCCCTCCCCACCAGGCCTGTGTGGTGAGGACTAGGCCTCTGAGCACGGCCCGGGAGAGAAGCCGCTCTCTGGAGCCCTGTGGTGCCCAGGGCAGGCCCGGACTGCTGTTCGCAAGGCTGTGCTTCAAACCCACCCGCTGCGCCGGGGAGGAAGGAAGAGGAGACTGGGCTGGGTAGGGGTCTTGGCTAGCCGTTTCTGCCCAGGGCATCCCTGTTGGGCCACACATGAGCATCATGGGAAGATCAGCCTGTGCTGGGCCGGGCGGCAGGGTGCGTACGTGGAGGTCAGCTAGGCGGAAGGTCAGTAGTCAGACGCTACCAACTGCCCCCCTGGAGAAAGCGGGGAGCGTGACAGTCGTCTTGGTGACCCACAGGGCAATCCCCCGTCCTGGAGGGTCGCCGAGTCAGCGGCGAGATGGACGCCGCGAGCACTCCGCTGTTCAGGGTCAGCGTCAGCCGACCAGCAGCCCAGTTGATGGCACGGATTGGTGCGGTGGTTTGGGGCAGGTTGAGTATGTTTTCAAAAAGTTCAGGCAAATAGCCCTGGGGGTACAGGGACCCTGCCTGAGGCTGGGGTGTGGGGGTGACATGCATCACCGTGGAAACCAGCCATCACTGCCATGGTTCCCTTTCCAGACACAGACCCAAACCCCCAAAATATAAGCCGAGAGGCTGAGTCATGTCCACCCCATGGTGACAACGCTTAGCCACATCCCCTGGCACGTCCACGCCAGAGGGGCACCTACTGTGCCCCACTGGGCTTACAGGAAAGGCCTGAAACAGGGTCTGCCGAGCTGTCTGGGACTGCTGGTCTGGGGAAGGGGCACAAGTAGGTGCAGGGTCTCTTTTTGGGGAGACAGGATGTCCTGAAGGCCCAGGCTCCTGAAGGACAGCAAGCACCCCAACAGCACATGCCTTGGAGTGGTGAGGCCGAGCAGCGGCCGGAAAGGACCAGTCGGGCCTCCGTGTGACCGCACCGCCATCTTTGAGAAGGTGGTGCGGGAGGCAGACAGCGGCTGCAGGCGACTCCGAGTGCCCGTCGCTCTTGGCCTCCCAGGTTCACGGTCCCCTCAACGACCAGACTCAGCGCGGCCACCACCTGCAGGACAGAGCCAGTGCTCGGCGGCAGGGCCTGCACTGCTGAGTCTCCCTGAAGCAGGCAGCTCCCCTGCCCACAGAGCAGCCAGTGGACTCTAGCTGCCAGCCCTTTAGTTAGCTGCAGGCCGCTTTCCCCGCCCTGTGGCGTGCGTGCAGTCAAGTCCCGCGTGCCCTGTGCCTGGCTCTCCGTCTGCCATGGCCTCTCTGACTCTCAGCCCGGGGCCCGGGATGGGCTGACCAGCCAGTAGGACGTCTCGGGCAAGGGCCTGCTCTGAGCAGCACTTAGCTCTGCACAGCAAGGCCCCCTGAGAAGGGCCCTCCTGCACAGTTGTCAGGAGCTGAGCTGCTAACTTCAAGGTCAGAGGTTCAAAACCTCCCGTTGCTCAGCAGGAAAGCAAAGAGGCTTTCTTTGTGCTCCCGTGGAGGCAGAGTGAGCTTGGGTCTGTGTTTTGGGTTGGCGCCAGTGCCCTCCACACCCATGTTACAGAAGATCCTGGAAAGAAATGGAGCTCGTGAGGCTGCCTGCAACCGGCCTCAAGCTGCCTTGCTCCGTGCCTTGGGAGGAAGACAGATCCACGGTCCCTTGAGCCTGGATGTGTGAGTCTGGGTAGCCTAGAGGAACAAATGCAGGGAGCCTCACGTGTGTATGAAAGAAAGAACTTTATATGCAAGAGCAGTTGAATATTGAGAGCGTACGTCAGTCCAGATCACGCCCATGAGTCCAATATTATCCCACATGTTCAAGAGCAATCTATAAAGCCCACTTCAGACCCTTGAAACACACGCAGTGACTCAGTGCAGGAAGGTCCAGGCCGGTGGGGGGATGTCTTGTGGGTCCAGTGGTGGTGGAAGCGTCTCACCACAGGGCTCTGAGCTCTGTCTGCATAAGTGTGGCTCAGGAATGTCTCCCAGGGAGTGGGCTGGTGCCCCTGGCGCCTCCAAATACGATCATCACGCCGTGACCTGATTGACAGGCCAGACTCCACCCCTTCACCCTTAATCATCTCAAATTGACAACAGATCACGGAACTACGACTTCCGAGTGGCCCAGTGGCTTGAGTTACGTGAGGACTGAGCCCCTCCGAGCACCAAGCTGGAGCTGGCCCCCACCCAAACCTCAGTGCCACCGTCACTGGTTCTCAACCTCCCCAATTCCAAATTCCAGCCCAAGAAAGAGCAGCCCGCCAGCCCTTCCACAAGGAAGCCCCAGAGAGTGGAGCCCCCCCGAGAGGGCCTTCCTGAGCGGCCCACCAGTGGAAGCCACCCAGTCCCGGGAAAGAGGGCATTGCCTGTGCCAAGCAAGGTGAGTCTCAGAGCGGGTGGCCTGCAGCCTTGTTCAGTGGCTGGACGCTGGGTTTACCTTGGCAGCCCTGAGGGTCTGGCCAGGCTTGAGGGCCGGGGTCACTCTTTATGAAGTGCCTGGTGACATAGCTAGATCCTGCTCCCCCACCCCCACCCCCCCGCCACGTGGCCGGGACTCTCTGGTGACTCTTCCCCTACTCTGTTCCAGGCGGGGCTGAAGAGGACCATAGTGAAGCCGCCTGGCTGCTCGGGCAGCCTGTCCAGAAGGAGCGCTCCCTCGGGGCCCGTGGTGGGCACCACGTCACAGCGGGCTGCGCCTCGGGCCGGGGGCCCAGGTGAGGTGCCCCCCAGACCATGCCAGACCTCCTCCCACAGGGACCGCTTGTGTGTACAGAGTCCCATGATTGGCCGAGAGGGCAGGGCCTCGCGGCAGGGCAACCCTGTGGCGCCGTGGCCCGGATGTGTGCCCAGACGTGCAGAGCCACGTGGACTGCCTGGGCGCCGCTGTCAGTGTTCGGTCCCATGGCCGTCACTGCAGCACAAGGATCCCCTCTTTCACGCCCACGCCCACACGGCTCCAGGTCCGGGCCTTCGAGTTTCCCCAAGCAGTCCCAGGGTGCCGTGGAGGGAGGGGACCCTGGCTCTCTGCAGGAGGGGCGATTGATGCTCGGATCCCCGGTGGCCACACGTGAGGTTTCGGGGCTCTGTCCATCTGTGCAGGGACAGCCTCACCCTTCTGCGGTGTGGCCAGTGGGTTTGGACTGCTGACTGACAGCAGCACCAGGGCTTCTTAGAATCCAAAGGGAACTCCTTGCTGCTCTCCGTCCACTGGGACTCAGGGCGCCTTGTAGGGCAGGGGAGCTACCCCCGTGGGTGTCCATTTCCGTCACCCGCCAGCTTCGTGACTAGCAGCCAATCAGTGACTGTTCTGCTGGCTCAGTCCTCTCCCCGGGTCCGTGCGCACTAGGTTAAGCATCAGGCTGCTGCCCATGGAGTCCGTGGTTCAAGCCCACGGGGGGAGGAAGATGAGCTGTCTGTGCCCATAAAGGCTGACTTAGAGCAGCCCCAGCGATGAAAGATGCTGGGACCACAGCCCATGACCCGGGGCGGCGTGTAGGTCTCTGCCTTTGCAGCCCTCCTCGAGGGTGAGCCCCGGCGAGCCGCTCACTGTGGGAGCGTGGGTGTCCAGTCTCGGAAACCCCAGGTCAGAGTCCCGCTGTGTCCCCTAGGGCTGCCCAGGATGGGGCTGGACTGGACAGCCAGGGCCTGGTTGGGGTGTGAGGGCGACGTGACCACAAGCCCCTGCAGCGTGTTGTGCATTTCCTTCACCAAACGTGGCCATGTGGAACCTGGCTGGCTGGTGTGGAATCCCCTCTGAAAGCCTCAGCCCAAGAGAGCGAAAGTTTGACTCCTCGTCTTCCACGAAGGTGGAGGTGCTCTGTGGGCTGGCCCAGGCTGTGGTCACTGTGGACAGTGCAGGGTAATACACAGGCTCTGGCCTAGTCCCTCCGCACACCATGCTGAGCAGAACCCAGAGACTGCCGCCTACTCTGCGCTGCCGCATTCACGGTTCTCAAGCCTTTCCCTACCAGTGTGCCCGCTACCCTGGCACTCATGCTGGCGCCTGACCCCCCAGGCCTGTTTGTGGCGCTGGCTTTGGGAAGTAGGTTGCAGTCCATTCTTCACAGTACTTCTGGGTAATTCCAGACCTCCAATGAGGAGCCAGCACATAGCCACCCGCACCGTGCACCCGGACTCACGGCCATCAGTCGGTTCTGGCTCACAGCGGCCCTGCAGGACAGGGTCGAGCTGCCCCTGAGGGTTCCCCAGACTGCCACTCTTTTTTTTCCCTTTGGGGGGGGGCATCACTGCCCTCTGGTGGTCGTGAGAGCTACCCAGCCTTTCTCCCGGAGAGCTGCTGCTGGATTTGAACCGCCAAGCCGGTGAGCTGCAATCCCGCACTCAACCACTACGCCCCCCAGGGCTCAGGCCCAGACTGCCACTCTTTACGGGTGTGGGAAGTCCCCTCTTTCTCCAAGCAAGAGCCCTCTTGTTTCGGGGGCTGAGTATCTGCTCGGCTCTCTTGGATAGAGTCCATGGACACGGGACAGTCAGCTTCGCTCCCCGTCTCTACCCCTGCCTCAGCGCTTGCCACGGTTGGTGAAGGCATGACCCCCCACCGGAGTCTCGGGAGGGCCTGGTGGTGCCGAGGGGGGCAGTTCTAAACCGCCAGCCACTCCTCAGGAGAAAGACGAGGCTCTCCACTCCCTTAAGAACGGCCGCATGGGGAGCCCGTAGGGACAGCTGTGCTGCCGGAATCCCCTCTGGGACTGTGGGTTTGGAGTTGTGGCTTCGACCCCTGGGCCTTGGTGGCACTGCCGGGTCACGGCCAGACTGTGAACCACAAGGTCAGAGGTTCAAACCCACAAGCTGCTCCTCTGCAGGAAGGTGACTTAAGAGGGGCAGTTCCATCTATCCTTGCATTGGGGTTAGCTCAGTGGCGGTAGACTTGGCTGGGCTTGGGGTTCCCTGTCCATGGGCCCGCTGGGAGCCAGAGTTGACTCCAGGGTACGCAGCGACAGTTCCGACCGCCCCCTTGGCACGTGAGGGTGGAAGTCATATCCCGGGGCGGGAGCACTCGGCCCCGCTGTCTTATGTGAGCACCTTATGGCAGGCAGGGTGGCACCTTTGACAGCCTTGCCCGGTACTGGCTTTGTCGGTGGCTTGTCCTGCGTTTGTCACGAACTTCTGACCTACGAGGACCCTAGCTTGTGCCTCTTCTCTGGCAGGCCGACCGGGTGTCCCTAGGACTCTGAGAAGACCGGGGGCCTCGGCCCCACAGCCTCGCCGGCCAGCAGGCCCCACAGACACAGCCGGCCAGCAGGCCGTTCCGGCCTGTGCTGCCGAGTCCCCAGCGGAGCAGCCCACAGCCGGCACAGCCTCCCGCCAGCAGCCCCGGACGCCTGAGAGCCAGAGTGCCGGTGCCAGCCTGGACGCCACCTTCTTCCTGCCCGGATCCGGCCGGCTGGATTCCACTGCAAAGACCCAAAGACAACGCGATTCCTGCCTGAACCCCAGAACCAGGGCTCTGCTCACACCAGCGTCTCCATTTAACATCCCTGCGTTTTCTCTTGGTAAAGTCAGGATACACGAGCATCCGCTTTTAAAACAGTGGAGAAAAGCGGCTTGGAGATTTAAAGACATGGCAGGGTTGAGTGCAGGTGGTGCCTGTGTGTGTGGCCTTGACCCTGGGTAGGGCACAACCTCGGCCACTTGGCAGCTGCCTGGGGCTCTGGGCATGCCCGTGGCTCACAGCTTTGGGCGCTGGGCAGCCCGAGGTGGAATCTCATGTTAGCTTGGCCGTCTTCGCATGGCCTCTGTCCTTCCCCATCTGTGTGCTTGTCCTGGGCCTCTGCTGCTCCCTATACTCCAGCGATTGGCTGTGGGACCTACCTGCCTGCAAGGGGCCTCAGTGTCTCAAAGTTGATGCCCTCTTCCCGAACAAGGTCCAGGAGCAGAGCCCCGGCACCTATCTTAAAGCAGACAGCTCCATCCAGGACAGTCCGCACTGGCCAGGACTTGGGGTCTGTGTGGCCGGCACCTGCGGGGGGCTCTGCTGAGCTGGATCTCATTGTAAGGTGTGGCCTGTGGGGAGGTGTCATCCATCGGTCTGTCCCTCCTGGGGTCTTGAGACTGATCTGGAAAAGAGCCTGCTGCTGGGGGTGATTGAGTGCGGGGTGGGTCCCCATTTCATTGACCAAACCTCTCTCTCTCTCTCTCTGTTGCAGGGATGTCCCCAGTCAGCACCACCCCACAGCGAGCTCGGGCACCGAGGCCACAGGCCTGTGAATCGGCGGGGAGGTAACTAAAGCCTCGGGCCCTGTCTGTCCTTGTTACTCTTACTGACCTCGTTCCCTCTGCACCCTGACGTACAGTGACCCCCCTCCGTCCCCTGGGGTTGCAGTGGCCCCTTGTCCAACGACACACGGCCTCAGCCAAGGCTGAAGGTGCAACCTGGAGCTGGCCCGTCTCCCTGGCCTTGCTCGCCGCCTGGGGCCTCCTGGGGGTCACCTGGGCCGGGCTGTGGAAGCCTGCAGGCAGGAAGCAAGCCCGTGGCTGGGAGGGGACTGAGCCCTTCTTTCCAGGGAGCGGTGGGGGCTGGAGCCACACGACGGAGCGGCCCCGTATCCCAGGGCCTGCTGGCCACTGTCCCCTCACTCAGCGGGGGAACCCGTGACGTGTCGTCAGTCACTCGGGGCCCCTCCTCGGCTGCAGGGCTCGCAGGGGCCACGTCGGGGAACCCTCTCTCTGCTTGTCTCCCCAGGCTTGTCCACAGCACTCCTGCCCGGGGTGCATCGGGGCCGGCCCCACCAGGTCTCCTACTGGGGGGTGCGAGGACCCCCCTGAGCACAAACAGGGTGCTGCCTGGGCCCACCCCTACCAGCCGCCGCCTCTCAGGACTCCCGGTGATGACCCCACGGACTCTGCCCCGGGCCCTGGCTTCTTCCCGGACGGCGTTTCCTGCTCGAAGGCTCTCTGAGCCCCGGGAGAGAACGGGTGTGAGGTACTACGGGGTGTCCCGAGGGTCTCAGCTGGTCCTCAGCTTGGGGGGGGGGGGCCTCACATGGTGTCTTGTCTCCCTGTGTGTCTGCCCAACCACTCCCCACACCCCACCCCCACACCTTTCAGTAGGGATTGGAACCTGCTGGGTCCCAGGCTGACACCTGTCCCGTCCCAGGGTGACGGCAGTGTGAACGTGGCATGACGGTCAGTCACCAGAAAGCCCGTTTGCCAGCGGGCTCCACCCACAGGGCCAGGGTTAGAGTGACCACACTCCCTCCCTCCATCGTGCTGGGAAATCCGTCCCCCGGCAAAACTGTCTGAGCTCAGCAGAGACCGAGAGCCACCTGTAGCCAGTCTGGGGGGCCTTTCCTTCAGCGGGGCCACAGGGTCGGGGACAGCAGGTCGATGGGCCGAGCTGCCCTGGGGGTGTCCATGACCGTGCGCCTTCACAGGAGCTGGGGCTTGCCGCTCGCACAGCTGGACCGTGGAACCCCGTGTCCAGATCAGATGCATCTGTCGACCGACTGCAGGCACAGCCCAGCAGGGTCTGTTCTCTTGTTGGGTACACTGATGGCCACCCTAGGAAGAAGCATTCGTGCCCAAGAATGTCTCTGAAGATGCCTGAAGGCTATGCTGGGGAGCAGTCGGGAGGGGACACAGCTCAGAAGCGCTGGGGAAATGCCCCTTCCCCATCAGCATGGGCAATGACTGGACCTGTCTGCCCAGCCGCCTCAGTGGGCTGCCAATGAACTGTGCCAGAGAGGGCATTCTTCGGGAGTAAGGCAAGACGGCTATGCCACTAGAGCCCCAGGGAAGAGAGTCCGAGGGCAGCACGGTTCGCCCAGGGGCTCCCCGGAGCCTGCAGAGACCCGGGCCCACCGGCAGCCCTGGACCAGGCAGGTCTCTGCAGACCCTCGTCCTTCACACCGCCAGCCAGGATGGGGATGGGGCCTGGAGCTTGGGAATGACGATGCCATTTGCCAAATTCAGCGACTGCCTGCCAGCCTGGGTCTGCCTGCCCCACCCAGTGACACAGGTGCTCAGGCAGGTTTGTGGCAGCGCCAGAAGCCGGCAGTGCCAGCCGGGCCCCAGGCCAATGCCAGGAAGCGGGTTTCCAGGGAGCTGCTCACAGGCTCCTGGGGCCGCTCTGTGCTGTGGTCTGTGTCCCTCGGGCTGTGCGCATGAGGAGGGGGCTGGTACCATCAGAACGTGATGCACGGGGGTGAAGCGGTGACACTGTGATTGTGGCCTAGGAGAGTGCTGGCCGACTTGCCCCATCAGGTGCCACCAGCCCTGTGTCCCTTCCCCCTACCCCGTGTATAAAACACACTGACCCCTCCCTCTGGGGGCCCAGAAGTACCGCCCTGTCCATCTTCCAGGTTCTGAGGACAGCGCTGCCCATCGTGAGCAAGAGGGGACCAAGGGGCAGGGAGGTCCCCGCGGGCTGCACCCCACCCCACTTCTCTGCCCGCCCCTCCCCTCAGGAAGCAGCTCACGTCCCAGCCCTCCGACTCCTCCGACGAGGGCCCCTCCCCACCGTCAGCCGTGCCACAGGCACTTCAATTCTCTCCGGAAAAGGCGGACTCCACTCTCCAGAAGGCCCTCAACCCAGAGACAGCCGCGCCTGAGAACAGCCCCCCGAGGGAGGTACGAGGAGCCCACATGCTTGTCTGCTGTTGGCAGGAGGGTGGCTCGAGGGGGCCCCCGCCCGAACACACCTGGGCTTCCACTCCATGAGTCCTTCTGGACGAGGGCGCACCGGCCTCCCCGGGCCCTGCACCTGACGTCCCTGCCCCTCATTGTCACCCAGGCCGTCCTCCTGGACACCCCGCTGGCTCAGCTCACCATCACTCCACAGGCCAAGAGTGGGCCCCCGGCTGACCTGCCCCTCATCGACTTCAACGACACACCCGAAGACGGTGGCTGTGGGCACCTGCCCAGACCCCCTGCCGCCCCTGCCCCAGAGACCCGGCCTCTGATGGACCTGATGACAAACACGCCAGACACAGGCAGAGACGTCGCCCCGAAGCCTCTGCCCGGAGTGGGCCAGGTGAGACAGGCCGGCCAGGCCTGGACCCGGGGCCCTGGAGGCTTGAAGGGCCACCGTGCTCAAGGGCCGTGCCCTCTAAGGCGGGGACTGTGGTGCAGTGGTCGGGCAGCAGGTGGGCGGCCTAGATGCCGCCTCCACACCCGCACTCTCTCTTTCAGCTCATCGACCTGGCCTCCCCTCTCATCCAGCTGAGCCCAGCTGCTGACAAGGAGAACGTGGCGTCCCCGCTCCTCATGTTCTGAGCAGGGGTCTATGCTCCATGCCCCGGGGACTGTCCCCTCTCAGAAATGGCTCTCAGAGGAATTACGAGGTGCGGGAAGGGAGGGGCTTCTGGGCAGTGCTGCTCAGCCCTCACCCCTGTGTGCACCGCCGAGACCCCGAAACCCAGAGCTTCCGTCACAGGCTGCGCTTGAAGTGGCAATAGCTCTATGTCTTTTTAAATTAAGTTTGTGTGGAAGGTTACATACTCCAGATTTTAAATAAATTGTGGAATGAATTCTCATGTTTTAGGTGTGCGTGGGGTTGGTTTTTTTAATCACTGCAGTCAGGACGTGATGCTTGTCAGAATCCAGTGGGAGGAGCCGTGTGAGGAGCAGACTGCCTGCAGATGGACTCTGAGAAAGGGACAGTGTTACCCCCCTTTCCTGTTTCTCGTCATACAAGACCCTGCACCCGTTGATTCAGACAGGGCTCCCTCCGACCTTCCGCTAAGAGGAAGTCAGCACCTGCTCTCCCCTTCCCTGGGGAACGGCTGGCCCTCAGCACTCCGCAGGCGCTCAGTTACCTCCCCTCCACACTGCAGACACGCTGGATGCAACACTCCCGCTTCGCTGTTTGCCCGCAGATAAATGGTCAACACACCGTTTGTGCGCCATGTTGTCATAGGCTGCAGTCATGTGTCAAGAGCTGTACGTAAACCTGCCTCAAATCAAGTCCTGGGCCTGCAGTCCTCCTCTGGGGGCCCCTGCACCCCAACTTTGTCGTTTATCTTTCTCAATGGCAACTGTTTGGTTTGTGAGAGGGCGGTCTCTCGCTCACAAGGGGCTTGGTGTAGAGGCAGGTTCTCGGGGCCTGGCCGGACTCTGCCCAGTGACAGGCGCATGCAGGTGGCTGAGGCCACGCTGTGAGAAAACACTGCTCGGGCGGTGGGGGCGTGGACCAGAGACCAGGACCAAGGTCCTGGTGGAGAAGGTCAGTCGTGCCACGGACTGCCAGGAGACCCAACACCTGTGCCTCGGAAGCACCGCCAGAGTGGTCCTCAGGCAGTCTGGACGTGGCGGGGGAGCCGAGTCCCCGAAGGACCTCAGCACGTTGATGAAGGAGCGTGCAGCAGAGAGGAGGAAGAACTTTGACCAGGCGGGTTGGCCCGTGACTGCAACAGTGGGCTCAGACAGAGCAGTCGTGAGGCTGAAGCTGGACTGGAGGTGCTTTCTTCTGTTTGAGGGGCTCTGGGTGGGGGATCAGCAGTCTGAAACTACCCGCCACTCCTCGGGGAAAGATGAGGCTCTCTCTTCCCATAGAGGCTCCCTCTCAGAAGCCCACAGGCGCAGTTTGACCCTGCCCTAGGTCTCCCAGCCTGTCACTGCCATTTCGGTTGTCTTCACTGCCCTTCCTCAGTTTGGGGACAGTTTTCCGCGTTGTGGGTTTTGTCAGTTAAGGACCCCCGGGGGTCTCGTGGCTCACCCACCAGCTGTTCCAAGGGAGGAAGCTGCGACTGTCTGTTCCTGCAAAGACTTAGTTTGAGGAATCTGAGGAGCCGTGTCGATGGCTGTGGCTGTGAGTGCTGCTGTCACCAGGTCAGCTCCACACAGGGCTTCCCAAGGGTGGCAGTGGGAGGCACTGCCCCGGCCTGCCATCCATCCCCGAGACCACGGCCGGGGGAATAGGGTGTGTATCTGTGTGTGTGTGTGTTACAGCAACTGCTGGTACAGCTTGGGCACCGCCCCTCACTGCGCCACCCTCCACTTTCCCAAGCACTGTGCGTGCTGGCCATTGCTCTCGTCTGGAGATGCCTCCAAAGCCAGGCCTTGCTGCCAAGGCTCCACTCACACGTGAAGGCTCGTCCCCACCAGAACACGCCGTGATCCTGCCTCTGCTGGGCCACACACGCACACACACACACACACGCACACACACTGGTGAGAAATTCTGCAAGGGGTGGCAAGAGGTTTTGGGTATTGTAAGAATTCTGCACATGCTCAGTTCAAATCCCTGTCTTCCGCTCATACGTGAGGGTACCTTCAAGAGACGGGAGACTTTGGGTGCCATGGGAAAAACAGGGTGACAGTCTGGGCTACCATCAAAGTTTGAAGAAAGCTCAAGTGGACATCTTCTCAGACCCTTGAAGCTTCATAACAAGTGTGCGGGAACATTGCTCCACATAGAACAAAGTTTTTTTGGGTGGATCACGCATTTTTGTTTTGTTTTTTGGGTTTTTTTTTTTTGCATCATTGCCCTCTGGTGGTGGGAGTAGGAAACCCAGCCTTTTCTCCTGTGGAGCTGCTGCTGCTGGAATTGAACCTCCATCCCAGTGGGCCGCAGTCCTGCGCACAACCACTGTGCCACCGGGGCTCAGCCCTGGATCACGCATTTTAAGGGGGGTCGAAAAGACCTTAAAGATGAGCCAAGAGAGGAAGCCCACCAACCCCCACTATGAAGACACTGGCTGAAGTCCCAGCCCTGGTGGGGGAAGGCTTCAGGGCCATCGGTGCCATACCGGCAGAGCAGGGTCCTTATGCCGGCCGGCTGGCCTTTCCCTTTAATCAAACAGCTTGGCCTTAGCAAACACCTGTCCTGACAGGTGCGGAACGCACGGGACAAAAACCAGGTCACTCAAAGAGCAGACCTTCCTTTCCGTCAGCAAGGTCACAGCGAGTAAAGAGGACTGTGAAGATGGCATGGGGGTCACCTGCGACCTCTGGCTGCCCAAGGGCGGAGGAGGAGCATCCAACCCCACACCGACCCGGGCCAGTTGCCACAAGGCAGAGTTCAGATGGGCCCGCCACCAACATCCTCCCCTGCTCCACACCAACCACGTGAGGGCTGGTTTGACCAGAGCAGGGGTTCTCGGCCTTCCTCATGCTGAGCCTTTACTACAATTCCTCATGCGGTGAGTCACCCTCACTCCCCACCATAACATCATTTTCCTTGCCACTTCACAACCGTCATTTGCTGTTATGAATCGGGTGACCCCTGTGAAAGGGTTGTTCGACCCCCCAATGGGGTCACGACCCACTGTTGAGAACCGCTGGTTTAGAGCTTCCTGAGCAGCTACTAGGTGTTCCACAAGCTAACGGAGCGGGCAGGGGGCAGGAGCCTACCTCCTCTGACTCTGGAACTTCACTGAGAGCTTCAGGCTCCCATACTGGGGCCAGCTCTCTCCGGACCTTTCAAACCCATCATTTTGGTGGTGGAGGCCTGGTGGCACCTTGGGGTAAGAATATGATACTCGGGGCTGAGCCCTGGTGGCATAGTGGTTGTGCGGGACCGCAGCCCTTAGGACTGACAGTTCAAATCCAGCAGCAGCTCTCCAGGAGCAAGACTGGGCCTCCTACTCCCACCAGGGCAGTGATGCCACACACACCCAAATATATGATACTCACTGAAAGCTGTTAGATCCCCTGAGCAATTCCTTGGGAGAAAGATCAGGCACTCTGCTTTTTTAAGATTACAGGTTCAGCAACCAGTGGTTCCTGGGGAGAAAGACTGGCCTTTTTAGTCCCGTCAACAGTGGCAGTCTCAGAAGCCCACAGTGCTGTGCGTCAGCACTGACTCGGTGGCTTTGCCTCTGGTTTGGGTTGGCCAAGGTCATACGTTGGGAAGGTCATGGGTCCGTCTGCCATTCTAGGCTAGCATGCTTGGAAAGTCACAGGGTGTAACCATGACCAAGTCAAACCGAACTCACTCTGCTGAGGCCTTTTCCCGCCCAGAAGTTTTATAGCAGATGCCTATTTTGAGGACACCTAATTCAATCCATAAGATGATCTAAGGTGGTAGCCTAGTGAGTTACCTGCAGGCTTGCCAAACAAGGTCCGAGTCACCAGTTCAGGATTTTTGCTCCCGGAAAGACTGATAGCCTCCTCTGGATCTGAGTGTGTTGTCCTGAGACCAATCACGAAGAAGCATGGATTCTTTTTTTTTTTTTCTTTTGGCATCACTGCCCTCTGGTGGGAGTGGGAGGCCCAGCCTTGCTGCTGCTGGATTTGAACAGCCAAGCCAATGGGCCGCAATCCTACACTCAACCACTACCCCACCGGGGCTCAGCCCTGAAGCATGGATTCTTGAACCTCCGTATTTCAAATTCAGGTGACTTTGAGGAACGTCCCCAAGCCAAAGCACATGGGCTCAAGCACACCCCACATCCGGTTCACGCTTCACCTTGTGGCTTCTTACCGTCACCTGCGTCATTTTCAAATTTCTCCCCGACCTCGGCCACCCAGCAAGGATCGCGTTTTCCTCTCCTGTAAGACCAGCTTAGTCTTGGGAGCAGTCCACACCAGCTGAACCCAAGGGCAAAGAAGTCCTCCTCCCTCCCTCCCCCTTCTTGCCTAAACTCTTAAAAACCTCTGTTACGCCCCCCCTCCCCCCCGGGTTGCTGGGGGCGCAGTGGTTATGAGTTGGGCTCCGATCCTCAAGGTCGGCAGTTCGACACCAGCTCCAGGGGTCTCGAAACCCACAGGGGCCAGTCTCCGCTATGGGGCGGCTCTGCCTTGTCATCGGCTCCTGACGGCGGGTTTTGTTAGCGCTGCTCGTTGCTGTAGGTTAGGCATCCGGCTGCTCACGGAAAAGGCGGAGGTTCAAGCCCACCGGCCGCTGTAGGGCAGGAAGATGAGGCTGCAGCGTCGGAAACCCCGTACAGGGCGGGTTCTTACGCGTGGGAACCAACTTGAGGGCACACAGGGCGTGGTTTGCGCCCTGGAGACTCGTCGGATGAAGCCCAAGGGAAGGGCGGTACAGCCTCAGAAAGCAGCTTTACGCTGTCCTTCAGGGTCGCAGTAAGTTGGAACCGACGCGATGGCAGTGGGCTCGGCCACCCCACTGCTGTCCATTCAGCCAAGCAGGAGGAGAGGGAAAGCAA
This sequence comes from Nesogale talazaci, assembly GCA_004026705.1. Lineage (NCBI taxonomy): Eukaryota > Metazoa > Chordata > Mammalia > Afrosoricida > Tenrecidae > Nesogale > Nesogale talazaci. Next base: position 31,391 of record PVJH01020997.1, read on the forward strand.
GCCCCGGCCAATGGTTCCGCCGCGGAACGCACGCCCACGACCCAGAGGTTTCCGGCGGGACGGAAGTCGCAGCACGACTCTGGGGCGGGACTTCCTGCGTGGGGCGGAAGTGGCTGCGGCAGTCTCCGGAGAGGTCGGTCCGGCCCGCGGATGCAGGCGGCGCGGCATGTCGTGTGCGCCCTGTCGGGCGGGGTGGACAGCGCCGTGTCCGCGCTGCTGCTGAAGCGGAGAGGTGAGGCGGCTGGACCCCGCCCCCCCCCCCCCGCCCCTGTCCTGTTCTCTGTCCGGCATGGCCTCGGGCAGGTCGCCCCGCGCGCGGGAATGGGGAGGGGTCAGCGGGCCCGCGGCCTCACCTCTGCGACCTTCGCCCTCCGGGTCCCTCACTTCTGTACGACCCCTCGCCCTCTCCCACCCCCGCCTCTGGGAGACTCACCCTCCAGGCCCCTCTTCTCTCAGAGACGCTCAACCTTCCGGTCCCTCACCTCTGCGCGACCCCGTCCTCTCCGTGACCTTCAGGTCACTCATCCCTGTGGACACCGCCCCCCCCCCCCCCCCCCCCCCCCCCCCCCCCCCCCCCCCCCCCCCCCCCCCCCCCCCCCCCCCCCCCCCCCCCGCCTCCATTGCCCTCACTGCTCCCCTCTGTGCCGCTTCCGCCCACCGCTTGCTCAGTGAGGCCCGGCACCCAGGCACCCCATCTCCTGTGGAAAGACCCCGAGCGGGTTGGAAGTCCCCCAGCGTTGGAGGGGGGGCAGAAGGACGCCTGGGGCAAGACAGCACATGGGATCCCAGCACCCGCGGTGGGGGGCCGTGAAGCCGCCGCCCTCAGTCGCTGAGGGACAACCTCCCGTCAAGGGCTGGCATTCCTTCCCGCCCTGCCAAGGAAACCCGTCCTGGGGAGCGGAGGTGGAATTCTCCTCCTGTGCCGGGGTGCCTGGCTCCTGCCGAAGTGTGCTGTAGGCGCTTGGAATGCATCGGGGCTGAGTGGGGGGCAGGGGGGGGGTGCCCTGACATTTAGACACGATAATGATGCTCCCCTTCCTAGACTGGGGTCACATCAGCTTCCCAGGGCTCCTGCCAGGATTAAATGGCCGAATGTACCTGACGAGTTCCCCTAGACCAAAGGATAGGACAGTGGCGCTCAGCTGCTGACCAAAAAGCCAGCGGTTCAAACCTACCGGCAGCTGTGCTGGAGAACGATGTGGCCGTCAACTCCCATAAAAATGACCGCCGTGGAAACCCTGGGGGAAGCCCTCTGTCCTTCAGGATTGCTGGGCCAGACATCAAATACATGGCCATTAAGAATGTTCAGGCTGAGCCCTGGTGGCGCAGTGGTTGTTTGCGGGACTGCGGCCCACAGGGTTGGCGGTTCAAATCCAGCGGCCCCTCTCCAGGAACAAGGCTGGGCCTTCTACTCCCATCCAAAAAAAAAAAAAAATAGAATGTTCACGGAAGCAGAGCTTGAGGTTCTGTTCATGAACTGAGTGAGTCAGGGCGACCCCACGTGTTCATGGTGCAGAGCCGTCTGCCGTCCTCGCAACAGTTCTTACACTTGGGCACGTGGGTGCAGCCACAGGGCCAGTCCAGCTCTTGTAGGGCCTGCCTCTTTTTTGCTGATGTGCAAATTTGCCAAGCACGACATCCCTCCCCCTCTTGTTTTCTTGCCTCAGTGACACAACGATTAAGTGTTTGCTGATGTCCGAGAATTGGTGCTTCTAATCCCTTCAATGACTCCACAGGACACAGGTCTGGCCATCTACGCACACAAAGATTACAGCGTAGGAACCCCGGTAGGGGTGCTAGCAATCAGATTCAACTTGATGGCAACAGGTTTGGTTTTTCTCTTTGTGTACCCCAAACCAGCACATATTAGGTATTTAGAAAGTGCTGGTGGTCTTGAAACACTTCCTGATGAAGATCAACCACAGACAGCCTTCAGAAACGATCATTAAAACATAAAATACAATCCACAACTGGACCAACAGGTTACTATCATGTTACATAGAAAAAAGGTCTAAATTGTCAAAGATTTAGTTTGACTTGGATCCACATCGACATCTGTGGAAGCAGCAACCGGGAGCTCAAACTGACGTACTGCATCGGGCAAATCGGGTACAGACCTCTATGACGTGTTAGAGCACAGATGTCACTTTGAAGACGAAGGTGCCCCCGACCCACTATTTTCAATTCCCTCATGTGCTCGTGAAAGCTGGCCAATGAGGAAGGAAGACTGCAGAACAATTGCCAAAGAATGCTGAATGAATGGTGGCCGCCAGAGCAGGACCAGATCTGTGTGGGAAGACGCACACTCGACCCTCCTTAGAGGTTAGGGTGGTGAGACTTTGTCTCGTGTCCTCTAGACGGGTTCTCAGGAGAGCGGTCCCTGGAGAAGGATAGCATGCTTGGTGAAGTGGAGCATCACCAAGACAGAGAGGAAGGCCCTCAAGGACAGGGACTGACACAGGCTGCAGCCATGGGCTCAGATGTCAGCACAACGGTCAGGATGGCACAGAACCGGGCGGTGCTGTGTTCTGTTACACACAGAGTCACTGTGGGTCAGAACTGACTCCACAGCACCTGCCTCTCACAGTTACACCTTATGTGGCAGTCATTTGCCCTCTCGCTACATTGAGCTCATTCCTTACCCTCCGCTCCCCCAAGAAACGCCCTATTTCTCATGGAGTAGGTACCCATGTAGTTGTCTGTGATCACAGAAGGTTCAAGCTGGTCTTTCCAAAATTTGCTTGGGCTCTAATCACAATGGAAGTGGAGAGGTAAAATGTTTATGTGGTACAATCCTTACACTGCAATAACTCAAAAGTTAATACTCTGTAGGTCTGAGGAACTAGAATCTAAGTCTTAGAATGGAATTGGAAATGGCCTGTGCAGTTAGTGCTGTGTGGTTTTCCTTTGCTTTGAGAGACGCTGCTGCCCGTGTCCTCCCTTTGCTCAGCACGCATTTGCTTACCTGTGTGAGGGTTGGCACGGCCTCCTGGGAGCTGCCTGGCCCTTTTCGGAGGGCTCTGCGTGCTCTCTGACCTGGCCCATCCTTCCCCAGGTTACCAGGTGACGGGGGTATTTATGCGAAACTGGGATTCCCTGGACGAGCACGGTGTCTGTACTGCCGACAAGGACTGTGAGGATGCCTACAGAGTGTGCCAGATTCTGGACATCCCCTTCCATCAGGTGTCTTATGTCAAGGAATACTGGAATGACGTGTTTAGGTGAGTGCTGCGGACAGGACCCTGGGAAACGTCCCAAGGTGGCGTGAGGTGCAGGACGGGAGATGGAGGGCACCCTAGCTGGCCAATGAGAAATCCCCCTCCATCTCCGGGCATTGCCTGGATCCCAGAGTCCACTAGGCCCACTCGATCCTGCTATTTTACCACCGACCAGAAGGCTCCTCCGTGCCCTCTTAAACCTTGCAGTGTTCTGTTGCTAAAATCCGATAGGGAGACTGCCATCTCTGGGAGGGGCCGCCCGGTGGGGCTTGCTGCCTGAGTCAGATGCCACAGGGCAGTGATGCAGGGAGAGCTTAAAACCCCATCTTATTGCATCACACATGCTAACAGAGCCCCGGTGGCTTGGCGGTTACGTTTCGGGCTGCTAACTGCAAGGTCAGCGATTCCAGCGATCAGCTGGTGCTGTGCTGGAGGAAGAGGATGCTTGTCACTCCTGTGAAGAGTTGGGGGTCTCAGAACCCCCTGGGACAGCGCCACTCTGCCCTTCAGGGCCCTCACCCACCCACCGGCATCGACTCGATGGCAGTGAGTGTGGTACCAAAGGGGCCCAGGGGCGCTGCTGGTGAAGGCTGGCACTGCAGGCCCCCTAGACCCTCCGAAGAGATACCCTAGAGAAGACGACTGGGGGTCGGGGTCCAGGCAGCCGGGGTGGGCTTCTGACGACCAGGCCACTGGGAACCTTCTGGAGCATGGTTTTTACCCTGTCCTGATGGGCTCCCTCTCAGTGCGCTCGGTCCAGAGCAGAGGGTCAGCATCACTCAGGCGCCCACTGCCATGAGCGGCCTGAGAGGACGCAGCAGAACTGCCCCTGTGGGGTTTGACACTGCCGCCCTAGAGGGGTGATGAGCCACTCCGCATGCAGGCTGCCGCCTCGTGCGGGCCCCGGAGGAACGCTGTCGTGTAGTGTGTGCGTAGACGGCCCTTCTGCCAGGCGACAGTCCTGCGGTGCTGCAGTACAGTGCGGGGCCCTGGGGGCTCTGTGGGTTACGTGCGCGTCACAAGGTCAGCAGTTCAAACCAGCCAGTTCCGGGGGAGAGATAAGACTGCTCCAGTGAAAATGTACTGTCCTGGAGACGCACAGGCGCAGTTCTCTTGTGTCCTATTCAGGGTCACTGTGAGTGCAGGGTAGCATATTAGTAGTCATCGTGTGGTGTAATATAGGGATGGTGTGTGACGTACAGTGGGGTATGTAAGTCGTGTGGTAACGGAGTAATAATGTAGTGTAGTGTACTAGGGGTGTGATACAGTGATTGTAGTGTAGGATAGGGGCTTTGTTGGCGGTTTTATCCTCCCCTCTCCTGTAATCGTAACCCCTCTGCTGCGTCTGCGTCTTCCTCTGTGGTGCAGTCCAAGGAATGGGGAGTTGAGTGAGTGTCCTCAGCTCTTCCTGTGCCTGTCCTGCCTGCAGGCCCGTGTGAGCCTCTGGGAAGGTGGACAGTGACCACAGAGCCGTGATACCACGTTCACGGACGGGCATCCAGACTCAGCAAAGGTGTAGCGGGCCAGAGAGAGGGGTTTGAGGAGGGCATTGGAAATGTCCTTAGGCTGATGCTCTTCTGCTATGCAGAAAGACATGGTAGTTTTGTTCAGATGTGGAGAAACTTTTTTTTTTTTTTGCAGGGGGGGGGGGCATCACCGCCCTCTGGTGGTGGGAGTAGGAGACCCAGCCTTGCTGCTGGATTTGAACCTCCAAGCCAGTGGGCCCTAGTCCCGTGCACAACTACTACGCCACTGGGGCTCAGCCCCTGTGGAGAAACTTTTAAGCAAGTAAATAACTAATTTGTTACTTATGTGTGTGTGTGTGCAATGTCTTGCACTTAGAAATGTTCGTTTCTTTTTGCTGCTTTTTAAATTTCATTCCAGTGACTTCTTGAATGAATATGAACAAGGAAGGACCCCCAACCCTGACATAGTTTGCAACAAACACATCAAGTTCAGTTGTTTTTTCCGTTATGCTGTGAACAATCTTGGTAAGTAACGGAGAGAGATTTCCCCCAGAGATAACAAGGACAGAAGCCTCCTTTCCGAAGGCCAGTGTTCCGCGTTTCACCCCGAGAAGCAGGGACTCTGGCGACTTTCACTTGCTCAGAGCAAGAGCAGAGAGAGAGAGTGGCCTCTCCATGTGGACCCCAAAAGTGTTCACATTTGTCCGGTTGCTGCTGGTCAGTTTGCGGGTGCTGTCGGGTCAGCTCTGACACACACGACCCCCTGCGAGCAGTCCTGCGCTAGCCCCACAAGCTCTCCTTTACCTGAGGCCCTTGTCACAGCCAGCGGGACAGTCCCTCTTGTCGAGGGCCTCCCTCTTTTTCACAGCAGCTGTGCAGGTGGGCCAGGGTGAGCCTGTGACCTTCTTCCTGCCCTTGCCGTGTCAGCCAAGGCTGGGGCATTTGAGGCTCATACCTGGCCCTGTGCTTCAAACTCTGCAGGAGCGGATGCCGTGGCCACAGGCCACTATGCCCGGACATCCCTGGAGGATGAGGAAGTCTTCCAGCAGAAGTATGTTAAGAGGCCAGAAGGGCTTTTCCGAAATCGATTTGAAGTTCGGAACGGTAAGTCAGCTGGCCGTCGTGTGGTCACAGTTTCAACATCACAGGGGGTTGTCATCTGAGCAGCCGCTTCTCCCCAGGGAGCGCATGTGGGTTCAGAGTTGATAGGTGATTACCAAGGAGGCCAGTCCAGTCCCAGGGATCCTGTGACTGGGAACAGAAGTCGGGGTAGGTGCCAGGGCGGGGACTGGTGAAAAACACATCACGGTTGAGAATGCATTTGTCTCGGTGGTGAGGTGAAGGTTCAAGTGGCATTTAAGGAGCTGTTTGGCACTAGCAGGTGCAGCCTGCAGATGTCCGTGGCCTGGCCCCGTGGGAGAATTCTAGAGGCATGAGGTCAGCCGTCCTTCAGTCTAGCGGCTGTCATGGGATCCGGCTCCCCATCTGGGACCTCACAGTCGGGCTTTGTGGCGGGCGACGGCCTCTGCTGTGAGTGACAGCTGGGGTTAGAAATGCTGGGGAGTGGTGTCTCCTTTCTAGACAAAGGTAGATGTTGAGCAGGGAGCTGGGCCCTGGCGTGCCTGGCTGCCTGCCTGGCGTGCTGCGCTGGGGCGGTGCAAGCCAGTGCTTGGGCAGGTACAGGGCCCTCTGCAGCCTTGCTCCACATCCACCCTCATCATCGTGGCTGGCTTGGGCCTGGCCCCAGTGAGAGGCTCCAGCACAGACTGGGAGGCTCGTGGGCCTGTGTGTCCTTTCAGAGCTCTCAGCAGCCATGTAGGTCCGCCTGCTGTCGCCCATTAGCAGATGGGAAGGGAGGCTTGGTCGAGAGCTGGACTTGCCCTGACATGGCAGGGGGCTCCGTTCTCAGTTACAGAGCCCAGGGCGGGCATAGTGCCCTGCCAGCCACATCTGGTCCCCCAGGGAGTGGCCTCTGTGCCCCGGCTGCCGCTTTGTCGTCTCCTCCCCCACTCTCCTTCCCCCTCCCTCCCTTGTCCGCTCCTTCCTTCTTCCCCAGCCCTCTCTCTTCATCCTCCCCCCTCTTGCCCTCCTTCTCTGGGCAGAACGTTTCGAAGGGCAGCTTGAGAAGACCCAGTAGCATGTGATGGTGGAAGGTGCACAGCCCTGGAGTCAGGAGACCAAAAGGAAGGGCACGCTCAGCATGCCCCAAGCTGAAGGGACGCGATAGAAAGTCCTGGTCTGCAACCTTGACAGGTTCTGTGGGCAAAATAGTGAATGATGCAGGAAGCGTCAGAAAGATGGGAGAACTCCCAGAATCGCTGCACCCAAGAGAACTAGCCAACCTTTCACCTTCCCAAGAGGCAGCATGTGAGCAAGAACGAAGTGCGGAAGGAAGACGTTCAAGCTGCACTGGAAGCATTAGCCAAGAATAAAGCTCCAGGGATCGGTGGGGCGCCCGTAGAAACGGCTCAACAAGCTGGTGAAGCACTGGACACGCTGGCTGATCCAGGCCAGAAATTTTACTTGGTATCTACTTGGTCACTGGATGGGAAGAGGTGCCTATTAGAACCCTTTCCAAAGAGAGGTGACCCAACTGGACTCTCACATTCGAGAACAGTATCATTCATGTCACAGGTAAGTACGATTCTGCTGAAGCCGCCCAACACTGGAGCCTTGACAGGGAGCTGCCGGAGGTTCGGGCCGGATTCCAGAGACATGTGGAACAAGGGATCGCATGACTGGTCTCGGGTGGCTCGCAGTTAAAAGCGGAGAACACCAGAAAGGTGCCCACTTGTGTTTTATTGTTTTATTCAAAAGCATGCGACCCTGTGGATCTCCTTGAGAAAAATGGGAATTCCAGAACACTTCACCGTGCTCCTTCTTGGAACGTGCACTAACGGAACAAATACACACTGCGTGGTGAAGTCAGGAAAGACGTGCGTCAGAGGCGTACCCTCTCACCACACTTAGTTTACATGCAAAGCGAATGAATTGAGAAGCTGGATTATGAAAAAGAAGGGGCAGCAGCAGGGTTGGAGGGAAGCTTAGCACCCTGTGACGTGCAGATGATACACCTTGCTTGCAGAAAGCGAGGAGGACTTGCAGCCCTTGCTGAGAAGATCAAGGGCTGTAGCCTTCAGTACCGATTACACCTCAATGTGAAGAAGACCAAATTCCTCCTAGTACATGGGCCAACAACGGGTAACCTGAGAATCGAGAAAAGGTTGAGGCTGTTAAGGATTTTTCTTGCTCGGATCCACAACCATTGCTCTTGAAGCGGCAGCCAAAGACCCACCGATGTACTGCTCTGGGTAACCCTGCACGACACGCACTGAAGCAAGGACGCTATTTGCAGGATGCAGGTGCACCTGGCCCAAGCTGTGGCGTTCTCCGTGACCTGCGATGTGTG